>VZRW01007880.1:74403-137781 GCA_013398125.1 Aegotheles bennettii | reverse complement strand
ATGAACTTCTGATAAATAATTCAGGCTCCTCCATCTGTGAAAATGTTGGATTTGGCCTAATTTTCCTTATAAACAAAGACTATCATCTGCTCCAAAAAATAAAATCCACAGAATTTAGGTTCCGAAGGGGTATTTTTTACCTGCCAAGATCTGATATATTTTTACACACACACACGCAATTTAAAAGCCAAATCAGGAAATTATAACAGAAAATTAAGCAAGCTACCTTTCATCCCTGTTTCTGGTAAAATGTCACCCTCTTACAACTGTGTTGTTGAAAAACAGGTAGACAATAAAGGATTTGTTGGGCTTTGCCAGGTTCTGTTATTCAGTGCCTAAATCCCTTAGGCAGCAAATGTTAGATACCTAATACTGGACTGGGAAGGAGACTCCATCATCAAGCATTGTGATGGAGCTTGAAGAAGGACAAGAAGTAACTCCACTTTGGTCTGTATCCTGTGTTGCACAGAATGGACATCTCTTTCAATTTTAAAATTCTTCTGACAAATAGTTTTGGCAATTCTGCCCCTCCCTGGGGATTAGTCTTCAGAACTACAGAGAGGTGCCTTGGTACAAGAAGATGTTATTATTTCCAGGTCACCTGAAATAAATGAATTCAGAGAGACTAGCTGCAGCCCTGAGTAGTTTCTGGGACAGACATTTCAGGTGGTAAAGGGCTGAAGATTAGGACAGCCTGAGGTTCAGGTGAAATGGGACCTTGCCATGGGTCAGTTTATGATGAAAAAATAGCTAAAGTCTCATCTTCTGTCTTCTTTCTCTGTAGAAGTGGAAGTGGGAGAGCAATGGCATGCAGCAGACTTCTCAAGGTTTTAAAAGTATTATACGCTCAAGAGTGGTTAGATGCCATCAGAAAGGCCTGTGGGAAGCTGAGGTGGGAATGGAAGGAACGTGGTGTGGCAGGCTGCAGACCTTGATGTATAGTCTAGGAAATAATGTTCAGACCAAAATTTATAGACTCCAAAAGAACAGGAAAGTTGTAAGAAAAGTAGCCTTAATCTACAGCTTAGCAAAATGCAGCAAGAAAAATTGGTTGATGGATCTCTGAGAGATCTTTGGTGAAAAATGTAGTGTGATTCTGGTAAATATGTCAGACCCATAGCAGACGCTTCTTTGTGTTTAGCGTGTTTCTTTGATTTCACATAGGTTCAGGGGGAAAAAAGAAAGAAAAAAAAAATGCTGAATTTGATCACAGCTTGTTTGGCAATTATTGTATTCATGTATGCATGAAATTTTTGATGGAAGATTCTCAGGGAGAGTTTGTGGTTAAATTATCATAATTTCCCTCCTAAAACTCTAAAAATATTAATTAGGGTTGGTGCAAAAACTTGAACTTTTATGTAACTTTAAAATTAGATTACTCCAATAATTAAAATTAGATTACTCCAATAGAAATTTTCTGAAAGTGATGTCCTTCTGAAAAACAAAGCAAAAAACTCATGCGAACAGAACTGCAGTCTTCCTTCGGCAGTTACGTTGGTGAACTTAGCTTTGCAACATCCCAATCAAACACAGCCATCTAGTTATGTCAGACATGTGGAATCCTATCTGGCTGTCATACATACACACAAACACAACCCGAAACAGTGGGCCTTAGTGTTTGTCTTCTGGATTCAAAACCAAAAATTAACCACATTATAAAATTAAATGGATGTGGACTCTTGGAGTATATCCAGCTTGCTGGATACTGCTCACAAAACTGTGTTGAGCTGTGACATTACTTTGGAGAAAAAAAAAGTTAAAGAAAATAAAAAATCCATGTTACCATTTCTGATATGCTTTTGATGTCTTTGTGAAGTGGCCTTTCCAGTACAGGATAGACACAAGCTGTGATGTCCAAAGGCCAGGCAACATTTCTGAGACTGCTGTTGTTAGATGGGGTTGTGACTGAGCACTGAGGTGCTGGAAGACATGTACATGTGGTAAGGCTTAACCAGAGGAGCAACCTCAGAGCTGAGGTGGGTAAAGTGAAGCCAAGAAGTGGAGACAGGGAAGCATAATCAAGATTTTTTGGTGGACTTCTGCCATGCCTGCAGTTTCAACAGCTCTCCCTAGCTGGCAGGTTAGCCTCTGCACACCTCTCCTGTTCTGTGGAGGTACAGTGAGTGCTGTCTGGAGCTGTTGTACCACAAGAAGAAAGTGTTTATATGATGTGGGTTAGAGCACCAAAACTGATCAAATTCCCCAAAAGGGAACCATGTTTTCTGAGACTTTCAGTGCTCAGTTTGGAAGATATTTTTTTCTTTCTCTTTCCTTCTGATGTTTCTCACAATCTGAACACCATTTTGAAGAGCATTGCACAACTGTAGAAAAAAGAAGAGAGGCTTTCCTCAGGGTGGCCCTCCCACCAGAGCAGAGCAGACTCTCCACTGATTTCTTCATGGAGTGAGAGGAGTGGATGGAGACCTGCCTGTCCCCTTCCCTCGCAAAGCCAAACCTGGTCTTGTAGGGAAGAAAACAAAAATGAAATTTGCTTTTGGGATCAGGGGAGTGAGATGGGAATAAATTCTCTACACAGTTATTTCCAGACTGAGATTAGCTAATTTCTGAGAGATGACGTTCCATTAGACATTGGGGAATTGGGATGTCCAGCCCCACACTGCCAGAAGATCAGCCCTTTCACGAAGATCAGCCTATTTTTATTTCATCAGCAGCCAAATCCTGGGGAACAGCTTTGTGTGTGCATATATATGTGTGTGCAAGATAGTTATGAAAGACCCGTCTTTGACCTCCTCACTTTCAGCAGAAGGTTATTGTCTGAAATAGCACATCCAGCTCGCAATTCCCTTTGATCCTCTGAAACTTCAGCTCAGCCACCTGATATAATTTTCATCCCCCTCTCCAATTCCTTGCAATCCCTCCCCCCCATCCACCTCCCCCCAAACATTCTAAGACATTATAGCAGGAACTAATTTTGTCTGGACTATTATTAGATCATGAGATCAGGGCAACATAGAGGTCGTAAAATGTTTCATTCTCTCTGAATGGCCATCGTGCCCCTATCAGGTACCATAACGTTAGGTTTGCTTATTGTGCAGATTGCTTGAGTTGCAAATTGCACATTATCCAGCTTAAACACCTGGCATTTACATTCATTATAACCCTGACACCCCCCCTTTATGGCCTCCCGTGAGGGCCTTCCAATTGGTCAGAAGAGCAAATGAATGTTTTACGATTATGATGAATAATGTGAGGGGCTGTGGAGGGGAAAAAAAATGAGAGAAAGGAAAAAACAGAGAGATGGAGACAGAGAGAGGACTTTATAGAGCTCTTTGACGTTGCAGAGCTTTTTGCCAGAGGAGTGCAGTGATCTCTGTGTCTGGAAAAGGACTCAAAGTAGCTGGACAGAGCCAAACTGGGAAAAGTAGCTTTCAGGAAGGGATAAAGACGTGTCCTGGTTGAAAGAAGAAAAGGGTGTTTGAGTCCAGGCACTGAACAAATAGTGAAGTCAGGGGCTAGGTTACTGGTGATTTTTCTTGTTTCTTGGTGATTTCAGGCCAATCGCTGCACATATTTCCATACCTCAGTTTCCCCATAAGAATACATCAGGAGTGTATTCAGTACACATTACTCATCCTCTTCTTCCCCCCTTCCCCAGTTCAGGGCCTTTGGACTGAAACAGTCTCTTCCTCCAGCCCTTCCAGACCTCACACTTACCCCAAGATAATGGATTTGAAGACTTGCTAGTAACTTGAGGTAGAGTGAGATGCAGTTTTGTGGTGGGTGACTGCAACATTCAAATCAAGAGCTATCCATTCAGTGTTTTCCAGCTTCATTTACTGGAATGAAGGAAGGTCATAGTTTTGAATTAGGAAGCTGCAGACTGAATGTATGAAGCCATTTACTGCACTACTATTTGGGTCTTTGACTTTTTATTGGCTCCTTCATTTCTGCTGTCAGTGTCTCCTGGGCCAACTCTATCTCAAGAAGTCACTCTGTATTTTGAACGTGAGTGTTATATTTTCTATTTTATTTCTCAGCCAAGATCTAGTTCCACTACCCTAATGCTGTTATGACTCAAGATTCTTTTCCAAAGTGGACAGAGTTTATCCCTTGTTTCTGAGGCCATCTTCTAAGCTGAGGAGCCCTGAATATAATTATTTTTCAGGGAAGCTGTAGATATTTTGTCATTGACTTAAGCAGAGCCAGAACTTCAGGGCTTAATTCATAGGCTGTGGTCAGAAAGAAAAGTTGAAAAGAACAGACTCTCTCTTGTGGGTCTTTCATGGCCTAACAAGAGCCTGAAAATTGCCTCTGGCTTTGCTAGTGCCACGTCTCCCCTCAGGAGGCATGCAGAGATCATTCCAGGATGTTCCAAGCAGGCAGAGAAGGAGGAAAAAAATCTAAATGAGACTCCAGATCTCCAGAGATTGTTTCTGTGGCTTAAATTATTTTAATTAATAAATAAATAAATGGGATTGAAAGTTGCCCGGGAGAGAGGCTGAGGTTCTGAGATATTTTTAACCCCTCACTCCTCCTTCCCCTGATTTTGTTTTCCTTCATCTCTTAGCAGGATCTGCTGTTTGCTTTGTGTTGTTGTGTGCTTCTCTGTTTGGACTAATGATACTTTACCATGATGGAAAGCTCATGGCGAGGGCAGAGATGGCTTTGGTTGTTGCATTCAGGGCTTGCATGCTCCAAGTGTACCAGCTGGGCAAGGGAGGGCATTTTTAAAGGACAGTTTTGTTACAGTCTCACAATTCAGAAATAATCAAGTAGCATACTGATAATGAGAGTTTTTAAACACAGTCTTGGGGGCTGCACAAGACTGAGCTGGTGAAGTGGAAAACTGCTTGGTGTTGCTTTCTATCACATTGTCTGTTACGGTTCACTTATTTTCAAGGTGTGCTGAACTCAGGGAAGTTACATATCCACAATGCTGGGTCCTACTGAAATCCATAAAGAGAAAGCAAGTCAAGTCTTAAAAGACCTAACCAGAAAATACAGGAATATATGCCAAAGACTAGCATGACATTCAGTATAGGTGGAAAAGACCTTGCTGAGGAGTCTTCTGCCTGGGCTCTTTAAAGCAACATAGCAAAGAGCAACACTTAGGAGGACAATGGGATAGATGTGGTCTGTTGTCCCATACAAAGAACACGTGTTTGTCAGTAGTCTTGTAATCTACTGTTATGTAACCTAGGCTGTCACTGTCTAGAAGCATAAATCTTGATTGCAGTGGAAGATTTATCTCATTAACAGAACCAGAAGTGAACTCATAAACCTAGTGGCTGTTCCTCAAAGAAAAGAAGATGATTGAATCAGCAAGGAAACCAAATGCAAAGGCTTAGATGGTTGTCAGCATATTGCAGCCTTCAAATCTATGCATGGTTTAATTTTTCAGAATAGTCCTTTAATTGAATTATCAACCACTGATGAAAATATACCCTTTGCCTATCACAGTCATAATAAGACCAATCCAACAGTACTCTTGATGCATCAGTTTCTTATGGCAAAGTCCTACAAAACTCAATAGGAATGAAATCATCAGGATTTTATAGAAACAACTCTCAGAGGGCATAAACTCTATTTGATGATGCTTTGATCTCATGGATAGATAGATATGAATGTTTCAATACATCTTAAAGATTTTTCTAAGATCATACTCAATTCAATCCTTTAGATGTGCATACAACCAAGTTTCCTTTCTCATATAACAGTAGCCAGTATGGATATTGGTTATACACAACAAAACTATGTAAGTGAGAAAGATGAATCCAAGTGAGCAGCATACCTTGTGCATTCATCAGCAACTTGAACATTATACCTGTATAATTGAATCTTGATAGAAGACAGAGACAACGGTCTGTTTCTACCTCCAGATCATGCTCAACTTTGGGTGTTACTACACAAGTGTTAAAATCCACAAGAGGGATAAGTATAGAATAAACCAAGTTTCTTCTCAGCTTTGTTCCTGTGCAGTTGACTTATGCCTAGAAGCATGAGGGTTATTTCCCTAGCATTTCTTATCCGAGACTCTACAACTGTGGATGTTCTCATTATGCATGTAAATGTCTAATCCTATTTGGAATTACGGTAAGGTCTTGGCTTTTGTGGAACCTTGTGGCAATTTGTTTCACAAGGTAATTATGCAGTATAGCTAAAAAATAAATGAAAAACTTTTGTCTGTTTCAAATGCATTCTCCCTTTCGCTTTACTTAGACTCTCCCTCAAACCGGTAATATATACATATTTATTTTATGCAGGGATTTCACAGAAAGCCTCCTGATCAGGATAATGGTTTCCTGGAAGAACAAGGACTGTGCTTTCTGATCTCAGGACTTTCTTTCTGGCCACCTGTTTCTACAAATTCTGTGCATATTTAGTTGCCTAAGTACTGCTGCCACATGAAAAAAATAGATTTAGGTACACATTCAGTTCATGTAACATGATTCTGGAGTTGCAGGTTGTGATTAAACCAAGAAAAGGGTTTCAAAGTAAACGCAAAAAAAAAGGTGCTGTTTGGTAGTGTATCTGGAAACATGATAGATCTTCCATCCACAGGGGATCTTCACATGAAAATTGGAATTTTTTTTAAGAAGTATTGTATCCTAACAAAACAGAAGGGCCTGATGCAGATACTGTTGTGTGAGATTCTGTGAGAATGTTTTGTATATGAGATTGGACTAAAAATCATAATGTCTCCTTGACTTCCTAGATACTGTGACTCTAGAAAAAATGGTGAAATATTTTTTATTACTGTTGTTAATTAATTAAAATTAGGCAAATTTTTCATTCCAAGTTTCTGGGTTGGTTTTGTCCCAGTTGTTATTGGCTTAGAAATTTACTGGTTGATTTGTTTGGGTCATATAATGGCATTTTAAATAAAAGTGTTGTAGAAGTTGTTGTTCAGAATAAATTCCCTTTGAACTCAGTAGGATGGTATCAAATTTTAAGTGTTCTATAGAAAATGAGTCAATAAACCTGATGCTGTAAAATAAAAAGTAAGTTCTTTTCAGGGGGAGTTTTCACTATTCTTACAGGACGTGAGAAACCGGGTGTGAATCTCTCTTGAATTTTACTATGTGGTTCAAATTATTTAGGGTTGGCTGATAGTTTCTTGTTAAATTCCAACTGGCCAAGAAATGAGACAAAGATGGGGCAGTGGAAGGAAGTGGAGGTCTATGGCCTTTAGTGATTTATACTAGCTGATGTTTGGCCTACAGTCTTTAATTAGAATTCAAGTTTGCATTTTTCTCTTAATAGTTTTATAGAATCATTAACTTCAGAATATCTCTTTCATGGCTACATATAGGGCGATTCTCTGACTCAAATTCTCTATTTAAAGTTTCCTCTTTCTCAGCTATATTTTTCCCCTATTCTGTCTGATTTCCCCTTTGCTATCTTCAAGGGGCTAACACTGTATGAATCTACAGGAAAAGCACAAAGTTGCCACTCATAAAATGATTTTCAAACATGAGAAACAGCATTCAGTTTGCCTGTCCAGATCTGCATCCTTAAGTTAACATTGATAAATCTGCTCTTTATTTGGTGTCACAAAAGCCAAGTCCAGAAAGATTTCCTGGTGCTTCTGGATCTGTCCCTTCTCATCTGCACGGTGACAAGATTCTTTCCTGCTGTGAGTCATGAAAGGGCTGTGCCATAGATACTGGGGACTGTCACACAGCTGGCAATGTAAACCCTCTGAAGTTGGTGGAGCCATGCCATTTTATGCCAGTTGATGGTCATCAGGGAATGATGGACCCTTTGTGGGACTTGCATGTTGGACAGGCTTAGCTCTTTTCTCCCAGATTTTCTTGGTATTCTCTTATTTCTTTCTCCTTTCCAAAAAAATATCCCAAACTACCAGAGTGATGGTCCGTCTCACCCTGTCCTCCTCCTCCTTTCCCAACTAGATCATGCTGTGAGTCTGCAAAAGTTTAGCAGTAATTAGTGCTGACCTCTAGCTGCTCACTGCTTGCTAGGAATCCGGGTTGTCAGCTCCTCCTGTCAGAGGGCTGCGAGGAAATGAAGCATTCGAAGGCACAGAGACGTGGGAAGGAGGAGGAGAGATGTCCCCGTGCTACAAAGCACATTGCTATTAAAGTGTCAGTTTTTTGGTTTACTGTTGCAGTTTGTGTGAAGAGTTTATGGATCAGCAGATAACAGTAATTATCACAGAGACTTTTCTGCTAAAGTCTAATCTAACCTTTTATAGTTCTGTACCACAGGGCCTTCTTCTCCTCACGTTCCCACCTCCCTCCCCTGCTCCCCCCCAGTTTTTAAGAGTTTATTGGGTGATTTTATTATTTTATTTTTATTTTTTATGGCCACTAAATCATCAAAGTTGACATCAGACACCTTCACACACAAAAAAAAAGATGCATAGATTAATTGAATGAGGGGGTGGCTGGCAGGGTTTTATTAATAATACTAATCTAGAGAGTTTATTGTAGCAAAACCCACAAACAGATTAACTGTATTGAAAGGAAAGGGAGCAGGGAGCAGGAAAGAGTGAAAAAACTCAGAAATGTTAGCCAAGGTGAGATGTTGTCCTCAAATTTAAAGCACTTGAAAATTTATTGAATTACATTCAGGCCTCACAAATACTGGTCCCAATCCAGAGTCATTCTGTCAAAGTTAATGCCTTTACTCTCAGTTGGGGAACAGTATGGGAGGGCTTATCCAGAAAGTGGTAGAATGAAGAAAAATTTAAAAAGTACCATCATCATCATTGCTAGAAGGGACTGAAAAAGTACCACCAGGCACATTTTTTTTTTAAATAAAGTGTTTGGAATGGAAGGGTTGTGGACCTTGTTGAGGGGTCTTTTTCTTTTCTTTTATTGAAATAAATTTTTTGTGATATACAGTGAAATACAATTTTTCATGCCATGAAAATGTTCAAAATGCTTACAAAACACAGTGTGTCATTTCAACAGAGAAACAAAGCCTTTCATTATTTTTATTGCTGCTGCCACAGAGCTTGCTCTGCAAGCAGTGTAAAGAGGTCCTGATAGGGTTAAACTCTCACTTTATAATATGTTTATCCCCTCTTTCCCCCTCCCACTCCTCCAATAGAAAAAAAAGGTAAAGGAGAAGCAGCTTTAGAAGCTAATAATGCCAGAGATCAGGGGCGCGTTTTTCTTCCCCAGCGCCTTATGTTTTCCTTGAAAACACTTCAGAACTGTCAGCATGGGATCTTGTTTTCTTTGTTCACATTTTCATAATACAGTAAAAGTCATCCCAAAAAGGAGTATTTATTTCTGTTTTTTTCGAGTGTATGTGTGTGTTTTTGACAATTTCTTGAGTCACAATTGGACACCTAGGATGAGCCCTGAAGAGCTTTCAAATTCAATGGGGAAGGCTGGAAAAGCTTTGTTTCCAGGTGGAAAGTTAATATGAGACATCTAATCAAGTATTGATGGTTGCAGCATGGATGGCACTAACCATCCTAAAGATGGTCAATGCACAGTATGATTGTAACTGTCTGAAGCTCTTTAGATGTCAGTGTTAGCCACAGTCCAGCTCTGCCAATAATTTAGGACCCTTGAGTTTCTGGGCTTTTGGAAAATCATCTCACTCATTTTCTTTTCTGATCACATTTCTAAAGGGGCAGTTGACGATCCTAAGTATAAATGGGGTAGGAGTTGAAATAGGATCTTTTACATGTAGGATTTTAAGCTCTTCTAGTCATGTGTAAGTTTTCTTGCTGTGATGCTGCCAACCTAGACTACTTGAGGATGGGGAAAATTGTTTGCAATTTCAGTGGGGAAAAGGAGAGATAACCCCATATGTACCATACAGTTATTGTACCCCTGTGAGAAGATGTAGCTAATGTATCATATATATGGAACTAAGAATGCAAGGGAGCTTGGTGTGACAGTAGATAATTCTTTGTTAGCTAACGCTTTCCACATGGAACAGAAAGAAATAAATCTCTTACCCATCTCCATCCACCAGCACAAATACTAGGAGTGAGGTTGGTTAGAATGGAAGCTAAAGCCAAACTAAAGTGTTACTAAGACATCTGTGTGTCTAATGAAAAATTACTAGTCAGGAGAGAGGCACAAATCTTGAATGAATCTATGAATCAATTTAAACTCAGTCAAAATTATGCAGTGTAATTCATACCAGATTTTGAGTTAAACATGGGCATTTTAAATATAGTGGAGTGACAGGGCTGGGTCGTCACTGGGCTGGCTTTTAAAAAGTTACAGTATTTCATCTGCTGGTCTGAGAGGCATTCATAGCTGAAGATCCATGCAGTCTCTAGCTCTATATATTCAGATTTACCATGGAAGACTGCAGCAGTTGTGGGATATATAAAGAATCACAGAACCACAGAATGGTTTGGGTTGGAAAGGACCTTAAAGATCATTCAGTTCCAGCCCCCCTGCCATGGGCAGGGATGCCTCCCACCAGACCAGGTTACTCCAAACCCCATCCAACCTGGCCTTGAACACTGTCATATCAGCCATGGCTTCTCTGGGCAACCTGTTCCAGTGTTTCACCACCCTCACAGGAAAGAATTCCTTTCATAATATCCAATCTGAATCTACTCTCTTTCAGTTTAAAACCATTCACCCTTGTCCTACACACCATTGTCAGAAGTCCCTCTCCAGCTTTCCTGTAGCCCCTTCAGTTACTGGAAAGCTGCTCTAAGGTCTCTCCAGAGCCTTCTCTTCTCCAGGTCGAACAACACCAACTGTTTCATCCTGTCTTCATAGAAGAGGTGTTCCAGCCCTCTGATCATCTTTGTGGCCCTCCCCTACACTCAGTTCAACAGATCCATATATAATATTTTGTCTTCTCCTGAATCTGTATTTATGTTAGTGAGGGAGGACATGGTTGGGTGAGCTCCTGTCTCTGTTGTGCCATGTGTTTGAATCACAGCTGATTTAATTTAAGGGTTTACTATTCCAAATCAAATTCCAAGAGTTTTCCTCTATAGAAATGCCAGAACTCCCATGAGGGTTAGATTGTTTTGCAGTTAAGGCACCAGCCTGAGTTTGAGGAGAACTGGTCTCACTTCACCTTTGTGCTTGGTTTTTATTTATAAAAGGAGGCGATATTTCACCACAGACATATTCTGATGTTATCACACTAACGAGCAAGATTTGCTTGGACACAATAAGTCCATAGCGTCAACACAAGCAGCTTCCTTATTTTGTATATTGTCTTTTCTCCACACTGGACAGGTAGGATTTCAGGTCTCCAAAGCTGACTAGTGAGACAAACTATAACCTCTGAAAAACCACATGGAAAAAACCCCTTGTTTATTTTTAAAGAAATATAATGGCATTGGACAGCAATCACTTTTCAGGGTATAAAACATTCCAGGGGATTGTGGTGAGTGTTATTATTCCTGTCTGAGCAGCACTGTGGGTACATATAGCCTTGGTGCAGAAACCCATCGCTGGTGCAATCCACCTGATATGTTCTGATCATGACCAAACTAATGGGAAATATCCTCAACATACAGGTCTGCTTCTGGTGCTCAGCACAGGGATGAACTCATCTTGAAAGAACATTAGATGTCTAACAATAATATCTTCCTGAATGCCAGGCATATCACTTCTTTATTTGTTTTTACCCTATCATCCAGAAAGTTCTAGTTCAGCAAAAACGAACAAAGAACCCCACACAGCAAAACAACCCCCACATTTTAACCTTCCTCCTTAAAGTATATGAGTCCAGCCCTCTTCAGCCTAAAATGACAGATGAATGGCATGAACAGTGAACATGAAATGTGGCAGTTCACTTAGCAGGGGAGCAGACTTCTGGTGCTTGAGGTCTCCGAGAAGCCTGTGTCAAATTGCAGATGTGGCACTGGTGATCAAGCTATACTCTTGCTGGATTTACCACAGTTAGAGGATTTGGAGTGTTCTAGTCAACTGTGAAAACAAAGTTTGATTTTTTTTGTTTTGTTCTGAATCTAAGAGAGAGAGGAAAGTAAAATGACCATCTTCTAGGTACACCAAAGGACAGTTTTATTTATGTGATAATAAGAAATATTTTTCACCTTACAAAAAAAAAAAAAGGGTTTCTCTCTTCCCTAGACATTTAAGATTATTTCTCTTTTCTCTTCTCTGAGTGACTCAAATTTTTGAAATTGTTTTTATTATCTCTGACCCTTTCCTTTAGTCCTCAGCAATATTGACTATTGTTTATCTAAGGCCTTCCTCATTCACCTGAATATATGTTTTAAAGATTGAATTCCTTCCCCAGAAGTAGTCTTATTTTATTTTCTCCAAAAGCTGGGAGGAAATGGTTTTCAAAAGGGTATATGGCAGCTTGGATCACAAAGGCTACTGGCATCTTCTTTCCCAAGCTCCATACCATGTAGCCAACAATGCTGTTATTGCTAGTGGTCTTTTCATTTATGAAATTAACCATGTAACCAAAAGTAGCAGTTCATTTCATTGCTTTGCTGAGTAGCGAAGAAGCCAGGGACAGATATCCATGCCTTTTTACTTTGGCTGCAAATTGATTTCAGCTCTTGTGTGGAGTTTGCTGCTGGCCCGTGGCATCTGGAATAACATTTGCTGAGGAGTATCCAGCACAAATTAGGGCCTGTAAAAATTTTCCTTTGCACACTCTCTTAACAGGAGTGAATTTTTCTCCCAGAAAGTGCAAAAAAAGGGAGGGAGGTTGACTCCTCAGACCTCTTGGCACTTCCTCAAAGCCCCTTGAAGGCATCTCAGATCCATGCAGCAGCCCTTTGGGGGTGTCTACTTTTAGTCTCCTGTTAGAACTAGGGAAGACAGAGCTGCCTAGAGGTGATATCAGATGCATGGCATAAATGTCTTTATTCATGGTTTGACACTCACAGGTCACCTAAAGTCCTTATATTTGACAATTTCAGACCTCACAAGGCCTATGGAGGTGTCTGAATTTAATCACACTGGTTTTGAAAGTTTTGTCTTAAGAGATTTGATGAGAGTCATGTTGTCATGTTGGTGATGGAAGCAGACACAAAACCTAGGAATATGATTCTCCAGGTTTCTCCCTTAACCATCAGTTGCATTCCCCCTCTTCTCCTACATGGCAGACTACAGAGTTATGGAATAGTGCAGGGATTTCTGCTGAATTTGGCTAAAAGTAATGATATCTTGGAAAATCCACTAGATTAAGTAGGTCTTTTTTTCCCATTTTAAAGATCATTATATCTGCTAACATCAAAGAAATCAAAATAATTATTTTTTCCCAGGGAGACTGGTTTCTTTAAATGTTGAGATGGGATGGTGGAAAATGAGTGGGAAAAAAATAATTGGAAAGAGACTGAAAGTCTGAAGGCTTTGCCTCAGAAATATCTTTAAATAAGAATATCCATCACTGAAAGGTCCACATCAGCTCTGTTTGCCACTGCTCTGGGGAATCTGTGAAGTGAGATCACCTGAGTAATATTAAAAGCAGGAAGATGTCATCCCTGTACCATGCATCTCCCCTCTCATTGTCAATTCTCTTCTCTTGCAAAAGCAGAAAACCATGCAGCACCTTCCTCGGGAGGAGGGAGTGTATTTTTCTATATATAAACACAGTGGTTCAGGAATGTCCCTCTGAAGTGTCACTTAAGAGCTAGAAGCCCCTTTAAATACCAGTGCCTATGAGGAAAATTCAGTATGCAAACAGCAGACAAACTAGCTAACTCTTTCCTTTGTATTCACAGGCATCCCATTTAATACCCTCCTTTGCACTTGTAACAGGGAAAGCACTAAGAAATGTTACCTTCACCCTGCCTTTTCTGCCATTGATCATACACATATCATCCCTCCTAAATCTGGAATGAACCATAATTTACTCAGTCACAGTGTCCAAAAACTCATTCTGTTCCCCAAGCCTGGTCATTTCACTGACCCTAGAGCAAATTCATTCTGACATTCTAGCCTCATATGGGTGCAGATCCAATACTTCCCACCTGACTACACTTTACAGGGTTTATCTAACTCCAAGGTCACCCATCTGCCACCATATCCACAAGTTCCCCCTGCAAGTTTCCTCTGAGAAACAGAGAATTCTTGATACTAATGTCATTTAGTGTTGAGGCTGATAAGATGATTAATTAACTTCTGGCTGCAAGTCCCTATTTCAGTTTGAAGACCACTGGAAAATACTATAAAATCTAGGAAAGTCCTGAAAAAGAACAGGACTGTTCCAGTCTGATCAGATAAACAAAGATCTTTGAATCCTTTTCTGCCACATTAAAATTTCTAGAGACAGATTTCATTTGCCAAAACAAAAAAGAATAAAACAATTCTTTCTAAAGTGTCTTTTTAAGCAAAAGTACACTGAGGAAAAAGGTTTTACATCTCTCCATACCTCTTGATTAGTTTGGATTATCAATACATCCTAATTATCTACATGGAATTGCCTCAAAAATTATCAGAGGTGACATTAAATTGATAAATCTAGTAAAGCTTTTCTTGCAATTAGATTCATCCCCTTTTCAATTATCTAAGCACTTGCCCACTCTTTTCTGTGGTAGAAAAGGAATCATTGAGATTTTTTTCATGTTCTAGGGGGACTTTTTCTCCCTTTGCAGAGGAGTTTATTTCAGAAATAAAAAAACCACAATTTAGTCTGTGTCACCAATGGTGAAAGATCACCTCTTCCAGACCTTTCAGTTAGTGGGGCAGAGAGTTGAAAAAAAAGTACCAGTTCCAAGTGAAAGTTGTAGACCATTGTTAAACTTATCTTTTGACAAATCTGATTAAGTTACCTTGGTACAGCTGGTCATTTTCTTATTTTGGTGGGTTTGTTATTGGTAGTATGTAGTCTGATGATGTTTTTTGTAGGAAAGTTTCCCTATGTTCTTTTTGGTTATTTCCATTTGGAAAATATACCAGAGTCTGGGCTTTCGAGAGCACTGTTTGTAAGATGGTCACTGCTGCTTCATACCAGAGAGGTTTTGTTTGACTTGCGGTTTTATGATGCAGGAGATTTCTGGCTACTCCCAGGGCAGTGATTTGATATGAATCACCCTTTACTGACTCTACTGTGCCATCTATAAAATATGGATAACAACTTTTCCAATGTTTGCCTGCTTTAATCTGGTCCCTTTTGACAGTAATTTCTTTAGAGGAGCTGTACTAATTTACACCAACAGAAATCTGCCTTGGAAATATTATTGACCTCTTCTCCAGATATGCAGGTGAAGAACATACCAAGTTTCCCTAAAATTAGAAATGGGGGTGACTAGTTGGCTTGGTAAGGGCGGACTCCTTGTGACATGCCCATCTCTAAGGGAGAAGAGCAAGCTGTTTTACCACTATCCTGTGCTAGGCATTTGGTGTATAAGAAAGGACCTGATAGAGTGAAATGCTTATCAACTGCAGTGAAAGAAGAAGAGGAGCAGTGGAAGCAGTAGGAGGGAATCTTCACAACAGCTTTAAAGGAAACATGTTTGAAATATAATGAAAAGTCTCATTGGGCTAGAAAATAAGGGAGAGTGAGAGAGAGGGAGAGAAAACAGCAACCAGCCCTGGGTGTTGTATTGTCTTGTTAACAGTGTGTCACTGAATTTAGCAGAAGGAAGCTTCTCCCACACATGTCCCCTCACACAAATGCAACTGTCACAACCTCCTGAGCTCTGAAGCACAGCTTTGATCCTGTGCAGCTCTGCTTCAGTTCTGCAATGCATATGAAGGAGAGAAAAAGGGAATTGCCTAGCAGATTTTCTGAGGGAATGAAAGACACTATTGCCAAGACAGGGTTAATTGCCATGACGACAGCACTTCCCCAGCATCTTTTCTTTCTCTGTTAGAAGGGCCCCCCTCCACGTGTCCTCCTCCTCTCACTGCATGTGTTGTGTTAATCTAATTTGTTCAGCTCAGTGGCTAAACAAATAACTGCAAACCTGGTGCTTATTCAGATGCATGGCAAAAGGGGGCAGCTCTCTGAAATGATATTTACTTGGTTATCTGATGATACACAAGTTGTGTTAGAAAGGACAAGGCCTGGGAAGGGAGCAGACGGAGAGCAAGGTGAGATAAAAGAGAAGGGACTTCCTAAGTGCTGACTGATTTTTTTCTGTGTCCTGCTGCAATTGTGCAGACTGGACTCAACAAAGTCAGTCATTGGAGCGTGATGTGGAAAGGCTGTAGAGGAAACCTGCTTTGAAGGATTTCCACCACAGTCCCAGGAGTGACTGGCAAAGCTGCTAGAGAAAAGGAGAAAGATTCCCTGGGACCACTTGGTCCCAGAACAAGATCTTGTAACAAAATCTGCTCCAGGCAAGACTTGAGCCTCTGTGCAACTTTGCTAGATGTCTGACCCAATGAAGTGCTTGGCCTTTTCAGTTTATTTCTTGTCTTAGTAATTCCACTTGTGTCCATGAATCCTGTTTCCCTCTTTTTATTTGATATTTGAGTTCTCAGAAATCCTCAGGGTTGGTCAGTCTTTCACAGCTAGGTCATTTTGTTGGCCTAAAATTTGAGAATTGCCAATGAAAAGAAAAGAGAATTTCTTCCCACAAAGTACTCTTTATATTCTTCCCATATAAGTGTTATTGATAACCAGAGAATGTACACTCTTAAATTTAGCTCAGAAAATCAGAAGTAAACTGTTGGAGCCCAGCCTACACATGGTCCAAACAGTCTCTGGTCACATGCCTTCCACTATGTACATCTTTTCTAAAGTGTTAATGTTGCCTTTTGGATAGAGTCAATTCCTCCTGGGAAGGGAAGTAGAGAGAGAATATGGCAGGAGTGCTGGGCATGAAATGAGGCACCTAAGTGCGAGAGATGTCTTTCAAGTTGCTGAGCACCTTGAGCAATTCTGTTTCCAACCAGACTGACAAGCCATGATTGTAACCAATTCATTCTTAGCTTTCTAATGTCTCCCAGCATGTTTGTGCTTCCTGGATGCAACACAACCTGAAGGACAGGGCACAAAAGCCCGTGAGTGACTTACTCCACAGCTTCAGTCTCCTCCACCTGCATTCTCTGTGCATCTGTTTCTCCTTCTAGCAATGCCTGCTTGGCTGTTATTCTCAGGATGTGCATACACTGGGGTCCCAACAGGTGTTACAGCAGTGTTGCTGTGTTGTTAGCAATAAATAGCAGATCACTGCTGCAAAATGCTAAATATGCTTTGCTTCCTTTAGTTTCACTGAGCAGAAGGAACACCTATCAGCTCCGGAATGTTCAGATCTCTAAGCACGGTCTTACTTAATTTTATGTTAATGTGAAGTTTTCTCCAGTTAAAAATGCTGGTTTGTTAGAAACACTGCACACGAAAGTAAAATTCACTGCCTCTCTGAGGACTAGCTTGTCCGCACAGTTACACCAGTCTTACATTTTAACAACAAGATCATCTCCTCTGTGTAATTTTTGAGGGAAATCGAGAAACTGCAAAGCTTTTGGCCTTGGGATGGTTGGTTTTTTAGTGCTTGTGGGGATTTTCCTGCCAGATTTGAAGCTGTGCTTACCAAGACCCTACTTTCTTTGAAGCTAGCTCCCTATTTTGGGGGAACAAGCCTGATATGATTCTTTGGCAGTCCTCTTTTCCTCCTTTTAGCTCTGTTTTATATTGTAGTTTCATTCTTTCCTCTTCCAGTCATTCTCCAATGATGCCAGATTTTGAGAAGATATAAAAACTTTGTGTGCAGACCTCCTGCTCCCCTTCCTCCTTTGCAGCACGGGATTCTGCCATCTCTGGCTTCATACAGAGAGTGGTGACCAGAACATAAAGATGCCAATCTCAGAGCCCCAAGCCATTTTTCTTACTAAAGGACACAGCCCCATTGGCTGTGCCCTGAAGCTCTTATAGAGAGGAACTGAATTCTGATGCTCTCTTTCCCTCTCCTGCCCTTTTTTTTCCTGCCTTATTTTATAATTATATTTATTTGAAATTGAATTTTAAAGGTTTAGTCCCTAAAGGCAGTGAGATGTAATTTCTGGTGGATATTAAAACTCTGTGAAACTGCTCATATATCCCTCCATGAAGAACAGCTGGTACTCAGAGAGGAGGAGAAAGAAAGAGACTGACTCTAGCCTTCTTGCCAGCTATGCAAAAAACCAATAATAATAAATAAAAAGTTATTCTTTTCCATTGAAAAGAAAGAAGAAAAAGATGAAGTTACATGAATCATAAATATTTGCGTTGCTGTTTATAGACAGGTATTCAAGCATAAAGTTTAAAGTAGTGCCATTGACTTCGGTGCCATGACACTGTCTTGTGCTGGTAAAAAGTCTGACATGGAATAGGTCAAGCTGCTATTGCCTGAGTTTGCAAGCTAAGGGACAACCATGAAAAGTGGGGCCTTACTCTATTTTGTACATACATGGAACCAAAGGCCACATTTCTATCCAAGGTCCAGATTCTGATGCCTGTATTTTTAGTTCATTTTCTTTCTCAAAGAAGTATTGAATAAAAGACTACAAATAAAATTATATTGTGTTAACCTGCATGGGTGTGGCAATAAGGCCTGAGGATTTACATAGAACCACAGAGACAAAGCAAACAAGAATATGAAAGGCTGGGTACCAGTTGCAGCTGGAGAACTGGGACACAGATAGATCAGTGGTGGTATTCATTTGATCTACCTTTAGAACCATACAGTTCAGGCCTCCTCTTCTTAACTCTTTTCATATTTAATGGAGAGGTAAGAAAGACAGGTGGTGAGTTTTAGGGCATGACTTATGTTGGCCTTGAGCAGATGTCTATGTTTAGTTGGATGAACTGCACTCCAGGCTGGCGGGGCTCTTGGTCCCATCCCCAATGACTGTGAAGAGAGCCATGGATGAGACCTGTACAGACTGTACACTTTCATTGCTGACAGTTAATTACATTTGCTAATACAATCAGTGACCTGTTCAGTGTTTCAGTGGCAGAGACAAGAAAGGAGATCAGAACTCCTGAATTTGAGTCTTGTCCTTATTCTTCACCCACTTCAACAATGGATACAATATTTTTCTGGCTTGGAGCAGTGGGTATAGCATTTATCTTATACAGATGTATAACTTTGGGTTTTTTTCCCTGTTTCTGTTGTTTTCCACCTAAATTAGTGAGGTTTAATATGCAGGCAGGCACTGAGAAAACATTAGAAAAACAACAGTGGTCTCAGTAGCCTGGTACCCCGTTAGTGTAAGGGCTAAGACATCTTCACTGGCCCTACTGGGTCAGGGGGCCATGAACGTGACTTGGAAAGGATAGATTCCTAGAGGGCTGTGCAGAAGACTGCTCACCTGATCAATAATTCATTAGGTACAATTTGTAAATAACCGAGTGGAAAAAATCCTTTCTTTTCTTGTAATCACTCCAGCTAATCTGCTGATCCAGAGAACAGACAGCTTGCAAGGGAGTGTTATCTCACACTCTTCATGTGTAGGAGGAAGAGGTCAGGCTTCTTTTTCAAGTCTCACCTCCTAGGCTTTAGATGGATTTTGGTCCCGGAGGTATCGCCTGAGCCATTCATTTGTCTCCATCCTTGATCGCCTTGACAAACTGCTCCCAAATCATTGTCCTGAACATCATGCATTTTTTTGTATACCTCAACTCTTAACTCTTGTATAAAGCCTTGTAGATACATCATATTCAACCCAATGCAACTATGGGTGAGGTCTTCACAGGTGGAAAATTCTAATATGGTGAAAGAATAATCTGTTTAGTGTAATGGAAGAGGGCATACTCTGCCACCAGTACACTCTATGGCCATAGTCACATCACTTAACCCCCCTATATCACCCTTCCGTTGCCTCATCTATTTCAGGTATATGTTCTTGCACAGCACAACTCAGCTACCACTACCAGCATGATACTGAAAACACAATCTGCCCCATATTGCCCATAAATAGTATGAGTCACTTCCTCCTCCACATATGTATGCATTTCCTGCTTAAAATATCAATATTCTGCAGAAACCCATCTGTTTTAAAACCAGTCTTGTAGGATTTCATTACTGTGGGGCAAAAGAGATGAGGAAAAAGGAACCTTTTGACTCTCTAGCCAACAGTCTCTACAAGAAAGGTATGAATGGGGATTTTGTAGCTCAGAGATGAAGAAAACTGCTCAGTTTTTGGTCATGAAGCTGATAGTCCCAGCTCAGACCCCAGGATAGTAGTGAGATCTTCTGGGGAAGATATCTTTCCTGGTATCTATGTGGTTACTTTTTCCCACAAAAGGTCTATAACATAGAACAACTCATTTTTTTTTGGCATGTCAATGCTTGTGGCCCACCAGTGTTACTTCTTGCCCTGCCTTATAAGGAGGGAGATAATTTACATTTGAGTGTGGTAGTGTCTCTCTAACATAACATGGCCATAAACAGCAGCCTTTGACATCATTCACCCCTTCTAAGTCCCCTGGGAGAGCTGGTTTCTTCCTCCACCATTGAGGTCAGACTGGGAGATGTAAGGCAGTGTGAAATCTCATCTCTCATCCTCTGCTACCAAACAATAATACTGAAGAGAATATAATGTACTTTTTAAAAAATGTCTGTACGTTTTTCCATACACGTGAGCAAGCACACAGTGATACAGATGAGACATCATTTGCCCTTTGGATACTGATCTCCTGACCCTTTTTTTTTTCATTCCACTGACCTATAAATACATGGTATTATTTAATTAAAAATGCACTAGGAGAAAACTATTTCCCGCATTAACAATAATATTAACTATATAACTTGCTTCTTTATTCCCTTTGTTTTCTTGGAGAAGTTAAACCATAAATTAAGTCTGATTTAGCTTTTTCTGAGAAATCTTGCCGCTATGAAGATCTCACAATGACCTAAAGCAGCTCACATTGTTTTGAACTCTACAGCCCCTAGTAGAAAATATTTAATTACTTTTATTTTGCCAAAAGCTGATCTACTTAACCTGCAGATCTTGGGGATCTCTTGCACTCCCTCTAGTGGCTAATCTACCACAACGTGAAAATAAGGAAAAAGGGAAGTTTTCTAGGTGCATTACATCTGGGTGCTTTCTGTGATGCTGCTGTGGTTTGCATTAACTTGTTACTATTTCCTAGGGCTGCATCATCCTCTCTCTGTCTGGTCCTTTTTGGTTAAAACTCCATAAGGGTGTGATCAGCTCAAAGTATTTTAATGCCTGGTTAGTGGAAATAACAAACTTAATCCTCAATTCCTCATGGCATTAAAAGCTAAAGAAATAAGTGTCAACATGCACACAAACACCCAGATGTTTGCATCAGTGCCTGGGGGAATCAGCTGGCTAGTCAAGCTGTATGGTGGGACTCCAGGTTAGTTTTGCACTGTACAACTTCTCACTCATTGCCATTGCCCACAGCAAAATACTCTTGTGGTTCTAAGGTTTAAGTCCCAAATGGACAGTGTTATCCAGGTACTCAGAGAAGCTGAGATTTCATCTGGAATAAGGGCACAGACAAATACTTTTTTTTTCTTGTTTTTGTGGTTTAATTTTATTTTGCTGAAAGAAACTTTCTGCATAAGACCAAAAAAACACTACATGTTATTTGCAGCACAGCTGTTTTGCTTTGTTTGATATTTTTCCATCCTAGTTTTTAAGTCAGCTTTTTTTTTTTTCATTTGCTTGGATCATTGTTTTTGTGATTTTTTTTTTTCTTCTGGATGGTTTCACATGAAACTGGATGCAGTTTTCTGTCAAACCCATCATGTGTTGTGTGGCTGAGCTCAGATGCTGGAGAACCTGGCTTGAACCTGGACTCAAAGACAGTGTCTTCGGAGGATATAACTGGTGATAACTGCTGGTGATAACTGCTTTTCTTCATATCTATGGATGCCAGTTCAGTCTCATCCATGATTGGAGTCTTTATGCATCTCAGAAACCAGGATAAATTTTCCTGGCGTTGACGCAGATGCAACAGTAAATCTGTTCACGGTATAGGGACAGCCAAAGACTCCTTCCATGAGCACAATGAACTGTCAAGCTGGCTGGAGTAGCTTCATCTGCATCACGGTGAGGATCACAGATCTTCTTCTGATAACATTGTCTACCACGGATAGCAGCACAAATCAAATGTTTTCCCCTTGCAGTATATTGGTCCTCCACTCAAACTGAGTTTCAAGGATTAGATTTATTTAAATGTTTACAAGATAGATATTTAAACCTGAGCTCATTATATCCACCTCTTTTGTGGTCAATGGGGGGAATGCTTAAATGCTTGGGTCTAGCAACAGTTAATTCAAAATAAATTGTCTGTAATGGGATGGCAATCTTGAATTCAGATGGTGAAGATTTAGACGTCTACAGAACGGTATCTCAGAGGAGTCCAGTGCTTGTATTTAGGAAAAAGGTGACTTTTGACTTTTAGTTCAGGATGAAGTGGAAAGTGTAAAATGTATTTTGTCTGTTATGTGTTGCCAGAATTTGGCATTATGTGTTCCATCCTTACTTGGCAGTATGAGCTGGTAAAATAGTAGGTGTTCCTGCATGACAGTGTGGAGGAAGATATCTGCTCACAATGCAACTTCCTTGGTGGTCTGTTTAGCAAGTCTGTGACAAAACCTTACATGCTAAGGATGGATAACAATGTGGTATAAGGGACCATCATACACCACAGGGAACCCTACAGGGGACTTTGGTCTAGGCTCAGAGTAATTCACCCAGTAACTGACACTTGTAGCACCTTGAATCCATGTTATAAAAGAGGTCAGACTCTCAATTATATGAATATTTCCTCAAAATAAATGCTTAAATGTGTGACTTTTGTATATTCATACCTGTATATAAATCCATCTGACTTGAACAATCTGTAATATGTTTTGTTACATTAGTGCAAAAATTGCTTTCTTTTTTTATTTTTCAGAAGTAGAGAATTAAACATTCTGCAAGTGAAGTTCACATATATTTTAAGTGATCCCTTTTGAGATCAAAACTGCACAAAGAACTTCCTAGAAAGTATTAGGACATGCAGCAGTGGCTGGACATAACTCATAGTGCAGGTGCTGCAGCTTTTTTGCAGGGTATATGGGTTTCTTCCATTAGTGGAGACCCGAAATATGTCTCCATTAATGTACTTTGGCCTAGGTTCATGGAAGTCAGTGTTTTTGCACTGATTCATACCACCTAACGATCTGGTCTACTGGCTGTGCTGAAGATGACTCCTTACAAGCCTGATCAGAAGCTCCTCAAGACAGAAAGATTCTCTCCATTGGCTTCAAGAGCTTTGAATCAGGCCGTCAGTAAGGTGCAGCAGATGATAAGCAAAGTTGGAAATATCCAGTCACGACCAGCTCTCACTTAATGTGAGCAGGAGTATGTTTAAGATAGGAGGTTGGGACAAGGGTTGAGGTTCATGCCCTCGATTACTAACTCTGTTCTCCCTTTCTGCTATCACAGCAAACGCTGAAACAGGGTGTCTCCTCTCAGAGGGAACAACCTCCTCCAGGTCAAGATAAAAACACTAGAGGGAAGGTGGATAGGCTAGCCTCGTGTTCATAATCTCTAGACAGAGAAATGTGTTTCTGTTTAACACAGAGTGAACAATTAAAGTGTTGGAGTCAGCTGGAAATGCTGCTTGCAGCAATTCCTGGTGGCTGGCCAGTTGGTGGATTACTAATAGCCGGCACAGCATGCTGTTTACCACGCACAAGGCTTGCTCCTTCACAGGGGGACGGCCAAGGAGGGTTAGGGAACAAACTCAGCTCCTCATACCAAAGATCTGCATAACAATAATTTAGATATATGGAAATGCCAAAACGACACGTGCAAATGCATTCCCTGGGAGCAGGCCTGGGAAGTGGAGGAAGTCGTACAGAGCAGCCACCCTCTCAGGCCCACAGTCTGCTATATGGTAGCCCTGGTCTGATTAATTTTAAAGCATCTGCTGTCTTTGGAGAGGGATACATGAAGGGATTATTTTTCTCAATTTCCATTTGCTTTTGGTTTTTCTTGAAATAACTGAAAAAGGTTTGCCTTGATATTCAGTGTCATGGAGTTCCTAGTGGATTTCCCCCATGGCACACGCCAGCTTGTGAAGTTACTTTACGTACTTTCCTGTTAGCACAATGTAGAACATCTCTTTGGTGACTGAGACTAAGTCAAGAATAAGGAGCCCAGTCTTTTCCTCCATAGTTATCATGAAAAAGATGGTGGGCAAAATACCTCTATTTGCAGAGGCCTTGGGTGATACTTGATGTTTTCTGCTGAGTGAGGGATACAGAAAACACTCAATCTAGGAATTACTGATTTAAATTCTACTATCAGTTAGTCAAAACAGTAATCAGAATGTTCTATTCTGGCTAGAAATACAACACCCAGGATCTATAGCTTGTGGACATTAGAGATGTAAGATGACAGCATCCTCTCTGTGCAAAGCTCTTAAGATTATTCTTTATCATATTTTCTTTGTGCCATTTTCATCCTTACTCCAGCTAAGGTAGAAATGATCTCCCTATGCCTTCTCTTTTCAATCACCAAAAGGCTTACATCTTCCCCAGTCTGGTCAGATCTCACTGGAAATACTTGTCAGTCTTACTTAATTACAAATCTTTAAGAAACACCCCCAAAGTGTCATGACCTTAAGTTATCTTGCATGCATTTCATTACATCTCCTATTATGGAGAGAATTACAAGTGTCTTTAGATATCTTTAGGATGAGCATCAGCACTGATTCAGATTTGCAATTAATGTGGGATATTCAGAGGTATGTAGCTGCGTATTTAGAGAACAGTTTATGTGTATCACATATACTCCCATTCAAAGCAAGATTCACCAGATCCAGCTTGCCTTCTTGTTCCTCTGAGTTGTGTTTGTGTGCAAGCAAGCACAAGCCATCCAGCATCTCAGATAGTTCAGGTGAGTGGAAACTACAGGGGTTGTTCAGTCCCTCGAGATGGCAGTCAGGACTTTCCCGAGGATCCCTATGCACTAATAAGTTATGGGCACAGGCTTGAGCATTGACAAGTAGGTGACCCTATTTGAGCAGGAGGGTTGGCAAAGTTGACCTCCAGGGGTTCCTTTCAATCTCAGCCCTTCTGTGATTAATGTGACAAGGGTCTGTCCATACTATTTTGCTTTTAGTACACTCCCTGACATGTTTTTGACCCTGTGTTAATTAACACTCTCCCACAGTCTCCAGGTACAGTCCTGGGGATAGCACAGGCAGTTTCAGGCAAATGGGACTCAGCCGTCACAGTTTTGAGTGGAAAATAGAGAATTTAACTACTTATGTGCAAGGCTTTCGTGCCCGCAGGACCATGCCCTCGTTTACTTTATGCGCATAGATATATGAGACCCCAGAAAAGTAGGTTTGAATGGCTTCTTCTGGCTCATTTCATCCTAAAGCCAGGAATTCTGATTGCAAAGAGGTACAGGTGGGGCCATAACCTTGTGGTCAGGAACATAAAGTCACAGACTGTGGCCCTTGACTTGCACATGGGATGTGTCACCTCGAGCAGTGTAGAGAAAGTACAGATCAAGATAGACAGCTTTTAAAAAAAGCTTTTTTTTCCCAAAAGTTAAGGACTGTTTCAGAAGTTCTGGGGAAAAAGAAATGTCCTGTAATCTGCCTGCCAAGGGCAGTAGGAAGCTGGAGACCTCCCCTGTGCCTCTGCATAGAGGAAGGCAAAGGAGTGGCTTCTCAGGTGCTTGGATTTCTGCTCTTGAAAAATGTCTCCAAAATTCAGCTCCTCTCCCCTGTGCAACTCTGTCACTCTATACATGCAGACAGAAACCTGTTTATCCACTATGTGCCCTTCTCTCTTCTTTCTGGGACAAACATGTGCATTTACATGCTCTGCTTTCCTGCATCCTCCTCACAGCCCCTGTCCTCTCTCACACCCACACACTATAAAAATCTGCCTCAGATTCAGTTAGTAAAAGGTGACTTTTTCCTGCCATCTGGGTGTTCGGTGGCACAGATTCTCTTGGCCTGCCTACACACACTCGTGGGCGCGTTACGCCCTCCTCCTTCCCGTTCCTCTTTCTCTCCCCCTCCCACAAGCTGGCAGCAAAAACAAAAGGGAAATCTTCAAAACCACAATGTCAGCTGCCTGTGTCAGTGTGGGTTGAGAGGACGGATCACAGCGCACTCATCTCCCAGTAGGCAAAGGGGACTGTATTTCAATAAATTTACATACTACAGAAGACTGTGTAAGAGATTGCTTTGGGGAGCTCTCTGCCGAGTTGCTCTGGGGACACTGAGCCCTTGACTTGCTTGGGAAGGGTTTGATGCCACCTGCTCTTAAGCTCTCATGTTCTCCATCTTTTTCATTTCAATACTGATGTCCATTGTTTGCTTCACAGCACAGTTTTGTTTTCTTCCAGTTTGAATGAAATGCTGTTCATTAACAGACCTGGAAATGTTGTGGGCTTACTTTTAGGGAAGAGTAGTGCTAGTCTTCCTCTGTGTGTCTCTTATACACGCCTTGCTCCTGACCTGCTTGGGTCTCACTTACAAATTTTGACCTGTCTTGAGTACATCACTGAACCCTTCTACCCTTATTTAATCTTTTGTTTCTCTTCCAATTAAGTCCAGTGGAAATATTCTGACTTAGAAAAACAATCTGTGAAAAATATAGGATTTCACTGAAAACAACATTTATGTGTTCATTTCACCTTTCTTGAAAATTATGTATTATTTTTTCTTCTGAAAAGATAATACTGAAACAGTTTTTGCAACTGACTGTTCAGTACAGATTACATCTTTTTGTTCAGAACAGAAGTAAAAATTTTCCTTAGACATTTATACATTTAAACGTTTCTGAACTGGACATTTCCACAAGATATGAGTTGTTGTTGCTTTTCTCTTTTTGGCTCCAAGAGAAGGGGCAGCTGTAGAAATAACAGAATTTCCTGTGTTTTTTGAATCCTTTTACCCCTCATGAAAAGTTGTTTCCACTAGGATCTTAGATGGACCGATCATTGGCCTAAATCCCAACCCAGAGCAGTGCAAAGTGTAGGGACTGCCTTCTAGATGGCCGCTGCTATTGCTTATTGGAGGAGTTCTGTCTGGTTCTTAGAGTTACTACAGTTAACACCTCCAGGTAGCTCAGAAAAGACCATGACTACTCAGTCTGCTGAAGTATAAATCTCCTCTAGGCATACAACAGTCTTTCTTAGGGTTGCCATGCTCTCAGACTGATGTCATGAAAAAGCCATCCAGCCATACTTTTCAAGCAAACAAAGAGATCTTTTTCTCCTAGTGACTGTCTTGGAATTTAAAGCTGGGAGAAGAAGGTCAGTTTGAGGAACGTAAGGAAGAGGAGCTAGTCAACATTTCATATATCTGCTGTTGACATGAAAGAAGTGGCTTCAAACTCACTCTTATTCATGAGCTTGCTGTGTGACCAGTCAATTAGCCTCCCCATGGCTCCGTTCCCAGTCTATACGATGAGGATATAGTGCACACAGCTGACTGGTGAAGCAAAAGTGCACAAATGGTGAGATGTGCCATAAGAAAGAGGGTGGATGCATTGCTAAGAGCAGGTAAAAAAAGGGTAAGTGGCAAAGAACCACATGAAATCCACCTCCAAACAGAAGTAGCAACCTGCTCTTTCGTGTTTACGTGGCTCTGGTAGTGTGTCCAATCCATGTGAGGGCAAGGCCTGGAGCAGGGGCTCTGAAATGGGTCATTTTAACACTTCCTGACAGAGGAAAATTCATTTAATGCAGACAGGGAACAGCTGAGCAGCCACAATCAGAGAGAAACACTGTAATCTATTACGAGGCTTGGGCCACCATTGATCAATACAGCAAAGTCAATAATAGCTTTTGATTCCAGCATATTAGGCTGACTGTCACATTCATGTTTATCGAAAGTTTTTACAAATAAGTCAGGCATATGACTTGAAGGAAAGAGAATATGAGTCAAAATTCCAGGTGGAAGACTTTTTTTCCTCAGGGTTGTGTTTAATGAACTGCACGACTTCTTAAGGAGTTAAAGTTTCCATATAGAGAATCAAATACAAATAAAAATCCATTAAATTTGTTTTTTTCCGTTAAGGAGAATGAGGATTATCTAATGACCAATGCTTCATAATATATCTATTTTTTTTCCCTTGAAACTTCCATCTCTGTAAATCAGCTGACTTCATTAGTATCTCAGACTCTGCTTGCAAAGAAATAGATACAAACCCAAAATACTTTAGGCATTTCACATAACATCAAAGAAATCCTGTAACTTTGACATTAATTTATTTTAGATTTCCAAAAAACATGAGGACTGTTATATAAATAATTATCCAGTTAAAACACTAAAATGTTTTAAAAGAAGAAATTTAGAATCCATTTTAGATCCATCATATAAGTTTCTATCTCTTAGTTTTAAAACAGTGAAGTTAGAATACTTGGACTGAAAAAAAATATTGTTAAAATTCTAAATATATACATACTTCAGTTATTACAGATATTACACTGATGGGGAAAAGTGGAAGTACAAAGATAAAAACTGCTTGAATTTAATCTCTTCTATCTTTTTTAATCAAGCATGTCCCCAAATACTTCCTGAAAGTTAAGAGACACCATTACAGAGCCAGTGAATTAAAGAGAAAAGGGAATTAAAAGGTATAAGGAAAAGAAATTAAAAAAGGAATAATAGAAACTAATCGGAGTAGAGAAAAAGAAAAGGAAGTTTTGCCTGATGGCAGGAAATATACACTATAAAAATAAGGTCTGAACACCACAGTGACAAGATTGTTTTGGAAACACACACAAAAAATCTGTTCTGGATGAAACTAGAGTGATAAGAGCAAAAAGAGGCAAGTGAGGTTTATATGTTTGGTAGAGAAATGCACACAGCAGCATTTTGATTTTTATTTCTTATTTTTTAATAATTGGTGCACTCAGCAAAACAAAATCTCTCCATCAGAAAAGAAACGCTCTTGAATGAACAAAGAGTTGAGCAGAATTCACCTGTTGGAGAATTGGTAAGGCTGTGCATCAAAGTTCAGCCTCAAAGGAATATGTAAGAGTTACTTGTGTCCTTATCTGAGTCTCCTCCGAGATGTTAGTGCATCTGATGCATTTTAAAATTTGATAGATTTTTTTGGGCCTTATCTTCTTTGTTCTGCTGGTGCTTTGCCCTTCTGCATCACTTTGATCACTGCTTAGGATCAGTTTTGTGTAACACTACTAGGGCAGAGAGCATTGGCCGCCTTGCTAGTCGATGACCCAGTGAGAATGGTACAAGGACAATTACATGGACAAGACTTTTTCAAGAAATGCTGGATGAATGTATGAACTTTCAGAGAGCCTTGAAATATTCCTGCTCCAGTACTGTATCCAGCTTTTCAGCATGCGATCTACTAGGTTCATGCTTTTTTTGGTATGATATTATTGGCATGGAGCTTGAATGGCATCCCAGAGAAAAAACATGTTCTCTCCCTATATGCTAATGGTGGTTTTAGTCAAGGATCTAAATTTATTTGGAGTAACATCAAGCTATCTACTCTTCATTCATCCTAATGACAGAGAATGGTTTTCATCAGTACACATCACCAATGCCTGACTTTACGGATGGATTTTGCAACTTTTTACAGGTAAACCTTCTGAAAGCTACAGAAACAAAAACCTGAGAAGTTTCTAAACTGCTGATTGCAGACATGAGAGTACAGCCAGGGGAAAGATCACTCTGTAATTGCCGTGTTTTTTATACACTTTCCCCAAACATCTGTTACAGGTCACTGTCAGAAACAGGTTATTTTGTTACAGACTTTTAGTCTGACCCAGGATGACAGTTTTTACATTCTAATTCATAGCACTAATCCAACATCACCCACGCAATTCCTATAAATCCTCTTACCCGTTCTTACCTACCAGAATCCCAAGAGTGGTGACACTACAAAGAAAATTCTCCTTGCACTTGCAGTGGCTATCTTTAAATCCAACCCAGTCTACTAGGTTTGGCATTCATTTTCCTTTAAGTCTAGTCCTACCTGTTGTCATTTGCCCTCTCTGATCCAGAGAGTTTTGCTGAAAGGATAAGTTGTTGACATCTAGAGTGAGGACCAAGATGGTCATCAACAAAGGGGATACAGAAGGGCTTGCATAGCATGAGGATACTGTGTTTTCATTCCCATGTTGTCATCACAGCACTATTCAACAGAGTTTTTTGGTGTTTCTCTTAAAGAAAAAAGAAATATATTAGTTTTCAACCTGCCAAGCACATGTACTGAAGGCAGGAAAGAGCACATTCGCAAAATTACAATGTTAACAAGGGTACAACACATATTTTCATGCCAGAATAAGAGTTACATTTGCATTGAAGTCTTTTTGCTGAATCTCTATCAGAATGTTTTGAAGCACATGTCTTGTGGGCATGAAACTGTTCTGTAAAATTGGTGAAGCAAAGTGATTTAGTGCATTTTTGTCTCTTGTGACTCAAACAAAATTGTTCTCCACATTTGATGTACATGCATGAACATGAAGCCAAATCCTTCCTGTGTTAGTCTTTCAAAATTATTAATAGGAATAGCCTAGGTTGCACACTGTATTGTAAAACAAGGCCTGGGATTCTTTTGCTTGATTTAGTTGCTATTGTTTCTGTCCAATATTTTAGAAGAAAGAAGGAATATAAAGTTTTAAATTATTTTCTTCATTATGTTGATGAGTTTGATTGGTATATGTTCATATGCCCTTTCTTCTGTCTCCAAGTACTATAATTAACTACAAGCAGAACGGCTTTTTTTGAGCATTTTTTCTGTGTTTAGCACGACTGAGTCTCTGTTTAATGTCCCCAACTACTAGCCTACAAGCAAGAATGAGAGAGAGAGTCCTTCTTTGTGATAACTAACTCTCTCTATAATGAGCCCCTTGCAAATTCTCCTTGCATACTCACCAACACCCCCGCAGTTACTTAAATGGGCATTATTGGTCATTGGGTCCCAAGGTCATCCAGCAGAATGGGGTTGTTAAAAATAGGAATGAGGGCTCAAGGCATAGGGTCAAGAGAGATTAATTGAAAAATCTTCCGCAGGCCTAGCATCATCTGTAGAATGGCAGTGTCCAGACACCTCCAGCTGCTGTTGGGTTCCTTGCGAATGTAAATGAATGGCTTCCTTTGTGGGAGCGGGGTGGTTTCCAGGCTGATCTCTTGATTTTCTTTCTGTTCTGTTCCTTTTATACTTTTTTTTTTTCCATTTCTACTTCATCTTCTTAAGAAATCTTTCTCTCAGTGTCTGTTAGTCTTTCTGCTTTGGTCACGACTTTAACCTTTGAATTTGGTGGACAGTTTCAATTAAATGTGAAGTTCTGACCAGCTCTGTGAAACCAGGTTCCTGAGTATAGGAAATTATGTTTCTTTCAGTACCCCACTTTGTGAAAGGGATTTCTTAGTAGAATGTGGGGAATGCCCACCGTCACTCATGCTTTAAAAAAAGATCTCACAAGAAGTCAAAGTGCAGATAGACTTATTTACATTTGAAAGTGTGTGGGTGTTGCTTTTCTTTATCTTATGGAAGAAATTAAAAGTTGTTACTTAAAAGGGTCCATAAAATGTTGCATCAGTGCTTATCTCTGTTCTAACCAGTAAACACTGGGCTCTCAAGAGTCTCTATAGGTCAATGACAAGCCAATTGTGGAAAATCTAGATGGTTTGAGGAGGGTGTCTTCTGCAGGAGGTCACAACTTGGGATTCATTGACAAATGTGCATAATGAATACGCATCTGACCTAATTGCCTAGACTGTATACACAGTCAGTGGAGAGAAATAGGCAATTCCAGAGAGTGATTCTCCTGACATGTGCATTTGATTTAAATGGATCATGATCTAGAATTGACTATTTCTCGTGGGTTATGAAGGTGACCTAGATGACTATCTTATGTGTAAATATCAATACTGTACATGAGTAAACCCATACCATTGAACTTAATCCCAGTGTTCTGATGAAGATATGCCAGTACTGAATTTCTTCTAGCAAATTATGCTTTAGAAGAGCCTGAGCTCTAGGACTTGCATGTCAGGCAAACCCCCTCCCCAAAGTTGCTTTTGTCTGGAAAAACAAGACAGGCAAAAGAACATGTCCATTCAACAAAAGCGGCTTAAGTTAAGCACTTTGTCCAGTGTGACTTTGAAGTTTTGGTACAAAATGGGTAAAAAGACCGAAGTGTCCTGAATCTTATTCAGGTACCTTACCCTTAAAATTAGCTGCTTTCTACAGTCCAGAACACGTTATTTTAGGAGTTTGAAGTCAGGTTCATTTAAATTTGAGGTCACTCACAGAGCTGGACAGATTTTAGACCATGATGGCTTTAAGACATGAAGAATTTTTCCCTCCTCTAGTCAGAGAAAAGCTTTATCAGGGCAGAAGTCACACTGCAAGTGCCAAGTTCCCATCTAATTAGGGTATGGTGCTGAATCTGTCAGCCCCAACTTTTATCAGTCACCTCCTCTCGCTCTGATCTGCTACGGAGGATCACTTCTCTCTCTCTCTCCTTCTTCTTTAAAAAAAAAAATATTATTAGGCTTTGAGGGCCTAAAACTGTTGCTACCTGCACATCACTAAAAATAATATAAATCAGTGCCAAGGGACCACTTGTGTTTTGGCTGCATGAGGAAGTTTAGCAGAAAAAGAAAAAGCAAAAAACTCATCAGTGCATAGATCTCAAAAACTAAGATGCTGTGTCTGCAGCCTCTCAGAAAGTTCAGAAACCCATTAAAAACTTTATTTTGTATTTTCTTTCCTTTGCTTTTTTCTCTCTGGTAAATTATTCTGCTTTAACACAGCTCTCATACACACTTTTCACTGGGCTTGTAATATAGCAAACAGGACCACCTCATTTTGACTGCTCCTCTAGAAATATGTATGAGGAAATTGTAGGAACAGAAGTGCAGAATTTGAATTCTTCTTTGAATTCTGATTTCACAGTCATAGCTTACAAACTTAGTATAGATGGCAGTGGTACACCATCCAGAAATATGTTTAGGAAGTATAAATTTTGGTTATTGACACATACAGAGGAATACTAGAGAGGCATGTTGAGGTGTGAAGAAGGGACAGAAGGGAGTCAGGAAACATCACCAGGACATGAAGAGTTAAACAGAGGTACATTCATTTCAGACCTGACCTCATCAACCTTCTGCATTTTAGCCATAGTTGATGTGGCCATTGAAATTCACCTGGAAAGGCTGAAAGGCTTTTACAGGCATCTTCTTTATAGAATCATTTGTAAACACACATTTAAAAATTTCACGCAGCTAATGATTCCCTTGATGTGCTGCTTGCTGAGGCAGCAGACGATATTTAATGAATTAGAAATATCCCTTTATCCAACTCCATCCTGAGATGAAATTATTGGCATTTGGGATCAAATCTGACCCATGATCAGAGTCTATTAGAGACAAAATTTGAACCAAGTTCTCCACTGCTGCCATACCAACTAAATCAAAAGAATTAATATGTTGAGCATGTACATGTCCATCTAGCCATTAAAGCACAGAAGGTGCTCTCTCTCATGCAAGCTGGAGGTGAGAAACAGTTATACTGAAAAGCTAAACAATCTCTGAAGGTCAGATAGCCAAAAAATGGAAAGAGCAAGAACACTATTCAGGTTGTACTCACTCCTTGCCCCGTGTCTTACCTACAAGATGGACTTACTGACTTGATTTAGAGAGCAAAGTGACTCGCAGAACTTCTTAGGGTTGTCTTAACCACATTTCTTGCACATCTTTTCTCATGACTCCTTGAACATCCCCCCTTCGTCCTTTTTTTATTCAAACGCACAGACCGTAAATCTGTTTAAGTAACATGATAATGACCAACAGAATGGTTATGATGTCACTAAAATGAGCTATATATAACCAACCTAGTGTATTAGTGGGAACAGACAAGACAAGGAGATGGGAGAAAAGAGAGGGAGGAAAAGTGCTTGGAGTTAAATACAGATGTTTTTTAGCTACCTGCTCAGAGGCACTACTTGAAATATAGCTGAACTGTTCCCTAGCAGTTCTGCTGCCCCTTCACCTTCTCTTGCTGATGTATTAGAAGTTTAATTTTGATAGCAGAAGTATTATTCCCCCACCTCTTTTTGGCTTACACTAGAGACCTACACTGTCTGATCTGTTTCACTGACATAGCACAATGGAGATGCTGCTAAGAGATATTAAAGTCAGGTATTATCAGCTCGGTTGAGTAATATTATTTCCATCACATCCTCAATAGATTGTCCGCATAGTGACATGCTGCCAAAGTGAAATGAATGAATGAACCTGGAGAGTTTCATTGAACACTGAGTACCGGAAATGAAATAAATAAGGGTGAGAGAGATCCAATGTCAAGTAGGAACAGGGACATGGGATTTGGGAGTGTTGCCTTTTCTCTTCTGCTGGAGATTGACCTAGTGATGGCATGGGGTTTGGTTTGTTTCTGGAGGGCACAGGGCAGGAATTGAAATTTTTCTTGCATGGTGGAAGTGGTCTTGTTATGTGGGTGAATTAATGAGAGAAAAGTAATAGCCTTGCTCCCGCTGTAAATTGTAACTTGAAAGTTCCTGATTTGGTTCAAGGGAAATGAAACTATCCCAAACCCCAGACACAGATCTCCAAGTACTGCAGGGTTGTATCAAATACCAGACCACCAATGTTTAGAAGATCGGTTATCATCGAAAATACTAATCTGATGTGTGGAAGATAAAGGTGGTTTTATGCTACAGCTTTTCTTCCTTCCTTGAATAACTCACATAACCTGTTTTTTCCCTTTTCCCTCACTTCACTGTCTGTCAACTAGGGTTAAAACCCAATTCCTTCTCTGGTAAGACTGTGAAATGTCTAAATGTTTGCTAGACACTTCTAAACATCATGGGGGACTACTCCCTTATACACATGTGCAGAGTCTGACTCAATGTTGGGAGCTAACACCCAGAGAGGGGCAGTTGTTGATGAGACACAGGATAATCAGCTCAGCTGAGGACTGGTCATGATAATTTTGTTATCTCAATCTGTTCACTGGACAAATGGTATCGTACTGCCATGGAGATTCTTAAGCAGTTCTGATTTAATCTAATATTATTAATCTAGCTTCAAAGAGAAGGAATACTCTATGACGATGATCTGTGTCTGTCCTTCAACTTTTGAACTCTGAGATGATTACAGATGAATTAAGCAGTGGGGTTAAGAAGACTCAAATATATTCTCGTTTAACATGAATTTTGGAAACAGGTAGAATGGTGATAAAAGTCACTGTCAGTGCTTTCATTGAAGGAACAGCTAATTGATATTGTCCTTTATTAGACATCAGAGAATCCAGTCACAACCAAACCATTGGCAAACAAGTCTCATTAATTTCACAAAGTCTGAAATTACTTGCCCCTGTTTAGGAACTAAGTTAAAATATTGAGGTAGGATCTTCCAGCTGTCTGTCATATCAGTAAACTGAAGTGCACTACAGAAAATTAACAGCATTAACAGTCAACCTTTTGTTAATGACCAGCACTGTAGACAACAGATTTTATGGGTCTCTAGGCAGCACCTTAAAATTGGCTTTGTGTATGTACTTGATTATGCATTATGATGGATTTAGGCTGAAGATTCTCACTTCAAAGCATTTCCAACCTGTATTCTGCCTGCCCCCCTCCTCATCACTCTCAGTACAACTCCCACATCTCACCAGAGAGAGTTGCCTCTGTTTCAGATTGCTGCGCTCAGCCAGGATCAATGCAAGTCATTTCCTCCTGTTTTCACAGTCCAATCTGTGTACCTGCTGTTCTCAACTAGAAAAACTCATCTATCTGCAGACCCTAGACTTGCTGTTTGAACTCCAAACTGGTAGGAGTACCCCATTAGAGATGCATCTAGTGGAACCTCCTCCCAGAGAGATTTCAATTGGTGCATTACCTACGGGTCTTGAACTTCATGAGTCAGCCATAGAAACCAGCACAGAAAGGACTCCCTTATCTGATCAACTCTTCAGGAGCTGCTCTGCTAGCTTCAGACAAGAAAACCTTGCTCTTATAACCCACTCAAAACAAAGTAAGCAACAAAGTATTCAGCTACACATACACACACACACACACAAACACACTTTTGCATCCTGGTCTCCATTGGGTTAATTCAGATTCATATTTTCATTTTGTCACAGGTGCAGAAGAGTGAATATCTCAGACTGCCCCCAGGTCTCTTGAGAAACTGGTCTCTACTTCATTTTCATTTGATTGTTGGAGATGAAGCAGAGCAAAAGCAAAGCTGCTTGTGCTCTATAGCATGACTATGATCATCTTGGATTGCAAACATCCGAGCTTGTTAGAGGAGCAGCTAGATGTAAAATTTCTTTTGTCTTATAGTGACCTCCTACAGTTGCTTTCAAATTAAATGTGTTTAGAAGGTAAAGTGAGACTCTTTTTAAACAGGAGCCTGCAGATAGCTAGAGGACTCATTGGTAGTCAGATATATGTGTATATTCCTCTCCTGGTCAGCTAATCCTCTACTCCTACAGCATTTCAGAATTGTTTCTTAGAGTCTTATTTTGACTAAAAAGAAAGATTTCCACCCAATGACAAGTTTTTGAGAGCTCAACATGTTTTAACTAATGCTTGAAATAATGTTAAGATCTCTCATACTTACTGGGCACTAGGGGAAGGGGGATATAAATCCACCCACATGAGAAAGATGGAATGTAGCCCAGTGGCTTATTGCATTTTTCTAGGTGGTAGGAAAGCCTTTTACCTGCTCTTTTCTTCATTTGGTGAAGAAGGATTTGTATCTGAGTGTTCAGTCTTCCTAAATGAGTCCCCCAATGACAGAGCTTTCATTCCTGCACCCCCTTTCCCTACATATGTTTCATTATTTATACAAGATGAAACTCTTCCAACTGTAAGGACTGACAGGTTAAGGTACATAGGATGTTAAAGCCTCAGGCAAAAGTTTCTGTTCTGTCTGCAATTGAGGCTTGAACTCTGGGATCTCATGTGAGTACCTTAACCATCTGTCTATTCAAGGTCTCTCTGACTGCCATCCATTTATTCTGGAATGAATAAAAGCAAACTAGACATCAGACACCAAATACAAAAACCCAGGGGATTTAAGAACAAAACAGTACCTGACTGATTTTAGACATTTGTGTTTTTCTGCTCTGCATTGTTGAGGGGAGTGGAAGAAGGAGCTGTTTGCTTTTTAATCAATCCTATTGACCATGACAGAAAATTAAAACTGCTGCTGAATTCCGTAACAAAGACTTTAAAATACATGCATACATCTTGCCTTATAGATTATATGCTGACATTAATAATTTATGTCTCTAGAATATTTTTTTTATTTGTGTTAAACTCTTCAAACTCCGAAAGGACTTTTTCTTAAATATTTGAAACTCTGTTAAATTTTATATATATTTTCCGTAAGATTAAAAGACAGCTCTCAGGGGCTTAAACCTCTCAAGCCTATGGAGACTTGCCAATGGGAGCTATTTTTGTGCTACAGGAGATTGTCCTAGAATAAGAAGAACTAGAATAAGACTCTGTGACTTCATTCACTTTTGTTGCCTGCTGCATTATTGATGCAGAGATGGGAAATAGTAAGGAAGAAGTGGGGAGCTAAATAGGGATGTATCAATTGGTACTGGTCTCTTCTAGCCTGTCTTTCTGTCTAGGACTTTCAGCATCAGTCACATATTTTCAAAGGGTTTCAGAGCTCTTTACAAGGACACTCTACCACTGGATAATTAAAAAAAAAAATACTATCACTATTCAGCACTTTTAGTAGACTTCTGGAGTCACAGTACTTCTAGGAAGTCACTGGATAAATTGAATTATGTTTCATCTTGCAGACAAAGCAAATACATATTTTCATGCTGACAAAACCAGTTACAATTGGTGATCTGCTGGTACCCAGAGAAATGCCTCTTTCTCCAGAATTAAACTCTTCTAGAGCTTGGGAGCCGCAGAGGAGGTAGTGACTGCAAATACTTTACCCTTGATTCCAGTAAGGTGAGATAACTGGCTTGGAAAAATTGAAGATCATTACTTGGGGCCATGTTGTACAGAAACAGGAGAGATTCCCACATTTCACAGGGCTTGAAGAACTCAAATTCAGTGCAAACCAGAAAGAAAACATCATCAGAGAAACAAATAATACTTTAAAACAAAACAAGAACAAAAACCAGAACCCCCTCAAAATTAACTTCTCCAAAAAGACTTTGTTGACAAGGTGAGTTGGACATTGGTAGACTGGATGAGGGTGATTTGAAGAAGAGTCTGCTGCCAGTTGTTGATCATCTGAAGGAGTTGATGGGAACATTGGCTGAGCCTCTGCCCTCATTGTGTTCATTAGCATTCACACCATTCACTGGCCATCCCCTTGCACCAAAGACATTTTCTGAGCTTGCTAATTTTCATGAAAGCAAGTGGGGTCACTTTCCACCTTTTTTCCTCATCTCGACAAGGCTCGTCCCCTAGAGAGCTGAGAAGAAAGGCGCTTTCTTGTTGTCATCTGTGCAATTATCAGCTTTGAACACGATGGCAATTTGTTGTTGTTGTTGATTTCCTTTGTTATGCAAATGTACCATCTCATTCTCTGAGTGCTTTTTTCCCCCACACAGCATAAAAAGGAATATTACACATTTAATTTCATGTTATCATTTGTTTCCCTCTGAGATTTCCTCCAGCCATTTTTTGGTCTTCTTCAGGCTAGTGGGTACTAAGCAGTGGCATTTTGAATTCTGACTTTGTCACTTCTATTTACTTTTTATCATAAAGGGGTATTGTCAATAGGTCTTGTGTGGCTCCTATAAAACCCATTTAGGAATTTAAATCTCCACTAAAACACAGAATTTATGCTTCCTTTTATGATTTATGAGTCTAGAAGCCTAAATTCTGCTTTTAATAGTCTACCCATTTATATTCAAAGCAATCAGCTTACATGCTGCATGAGCCTTAAAGTGTTAGTGCACAACTAAAGAGAATAAAAGCAGGAGATGTAGACAAAGGCCTATGCCAGGAAGTTCAGAATAGAATTCAAATGAGAACTTCTCCAGGGCTTTAAGACACCATATCTCACTAGCTCTCATTGTGGTCCACCTCCTGTATGCACCCTTTGAGAAGAAAAGCAATATTTGAAATCAAGAAGAAGGATTCTCTTTTTTTGATCATCCCAGACCCCAACTCATTCGCTCACAAGTCTAAATCACTCAGGAAGTTGAACACTTCTCTGACTGAATTATTCAGACCTTACCGGTCTGTACAGCTCAGCTGGAAACTGGTCAAAATTGGACTTGTTTATGATTTCTGCTCTTACCCATTTTCAGCAAGATTTAATGGTTGTAACATCTAATTTTCTATTTCTTATTTTTTTAAAAAACATAGTGAACAATAACACTGGTAAAACTTGTCTGTAATAATGCATAGGATAAATGAAAGAGACTGATGAGTACTTACGTGTTTTCTGTTTCTTTGAACCATTGCATTTCTTTCCTCTGACTTTTGAGAAATAGTAAGTGGAACCAGAAAGAACTTTTACTCCGTCTGCCTAATTACTGGTAATTTGTACCTATCAATAACTGCAGCTTCATAGCTCTGGATTCACATATTTGGAAGGCTATTTGCTGAATGTCACTTTAATCTGTCTTCCTTTTGATCTGACTGGAATAAATCTAAAAATCTTCACATAAATGAATGACTCTGGAGTCACACTATCATAACAAAAATTTAAATGTTCATCAGATGTGTATAAGATAAATTGTGTCCCTAAAGGGTTAAAGTTTTAACCCAAATTTTTCCCACTACCTGATGGCTTTTGCTCTGATGCTATCATCATTGCATACAGAGGCAATCTCACAGATTGTACATCACAAATGGGACTTACAAGTTATCTATTTATTACAGAATACTTCTTGCTGATGAACTTGGTTGCAAGTGATTTTATGCCTTGTGGGTTTTAAAGGAGTTCTCACAGAGCATTACTGAGGTTGTGTGGAATGAATATGAGGGAGGATGCAGTAGAACATGGACAGTTTAAAAATATCTTGTACTATACGTATTAGTACTGTCTATTGATGAACATTGTAGTGTGTATAGCAAGCTTTATCCTCACTATAGATTTAGCAACGTGCTATGCTGCAGTTGGAATAAGTTTCTTGGTGCAACTGTGATGTATTCAGTTGGCACACGTAATAGTCTGTTCTGACTCCTAATCTTAAATATATAAAGTAGAAGCATATAGTGAGGTAGTCCCTTAAAATTCCCTTCAAGCCCTCTGTATCTCAGGTGCTTCTGAGAAACTATTCAAAAACTGCACATGGAACTACCATGCGGGCAGTCAGGTACCCTTGTGTTATTTACTGCTAATTGCACCATGCTATTTCTGTTTTATTCTTAAGAATAAGCACCAAAGTCTATGGGGAAACAAATGTAATTTTTAGTTCATGCTCTTTAATGCCTTTGTTTAAAGTGGGCATATTTTTGACTGTCTCCTTAGGAAGAGATGATAGAATTCAGAGGTTTACCTGTATCTTTCCTAACAAAACTGCAGTGTTATGAATGTGGACACAAAGGATCTTCAAGGTTTTCTCACTCCTTAGGCGTAGTAATGGTGCATGAACCAGGTGAAAAGTTTGTACTTCTAGGGAGACAAATGCAAGGCATGGGGACTGTAGTGGCAATCTGTATCCTTGAGGGGAGCTTGTAATTTAGTTCTCTCATAAAAAGAGGGTAATGGGGAGTTCACCTATAGTTAGGCTAGCACAAGCTCAGAGCAGTTCTTGTTTTCAGTGGATTACAAGACTGCAACTATAGACAGGCTTCCACCTGAGGGATAGGTGTCTTGGGCCACTCAACCTTTCATTATCAGTAACAGATGGCAGAGTCTGTCCCCTTTATAGATTTAAAAGGGAAACAGAGTTACTAGAGACAGCCAAATGAGCTGAATGTGTGATTCTGTTGTCTGCTGAATGTCTTTCACTGTGATCATGCCTAGGATGACTTTCACCCAAGTGCAAAACTTAAACACATCATAACTTACTGTGACCATTGCTCTGCACACTCAAGTCATGCCCTTCCTCTCACTTGCAATGGAACAAGGATGGGGCTCACTATTTCCAGGACTCATGAAGGAGTAGATGAAATCAGGATTTTACCCATTCCTTATTCCCAGTCGTGTGCTGGTTACTAAAAGTAGGTCGTAACTGTCACCCTATTTTTAGAAAGAGGATGTTTCTAACACCATAACCAGGACTTCCCTGGTGAATCCCTGTTTTGAATCTATATGATCACTCTTCCAATTATGAGTGCTATGATAAAATGTCTTTACAAAGGACTAGCTATTTCCGTAGTATCAGTCAGTATAATTTAAATTACAGTGCTCTTGCTGACTATGTTTATAAAAATGACAGCTGCAGGTCATCCCAAACTCTTGGATCAGAAGAAGCAGTTGCCTCTGAAAAGGACAATTTTTTTCTTATGTTCAGAGTGATAAACAAAACCTCTTTTGAAATATTCATGCCACTGGCCCACCTGGGGTACAAAAGAACCAGAAGACAAATAACGAGCTAATGTTTCACAAAATATATCTTCAGTCAAAAGACAGTATGGATCTCCCTGATTTCTTACAAAGTCCCAGAAAAATAACTCTCTTAAACATCCTCCTGCCATAGTTAACAAGGTGTTTGCAAGAGCGGGGGTTTGACTCAGTGTCCCCAGAGATAAGGGACCAGCCAAAGGTTGGTAGATCCTTGATCCTGGAGATATCAGATTGTAATTAGATATATCCATGAAATATTTTCCAGTTAGACTAGTTAGTTCTCACACAGCTTTTAGGTGGCTAAGTGCAAGTCAGCTCTAGGGCGGGTCATGTAGTTGCATTAGCATGGTATCAAGTTTGGTCTTGTATTCCCTAATTTTCAGTATAGCTATTTAGCTTGGAATAAAGTCCTGATCAACCAGCTACATGGCTTTCTATTCAGAACTGGTACATAGGCCCTGCCTTAGAATATGGGCATGGCAATCATGTCTACCATCAAAGTAAAACACAGATGTAAGAAAATAAGAAATGCCCATTGAATATGACTTGTTGTTCGTCTATCTCAGTGTTTGGTCTGTAGCAGAGCTAGGAGAAAATGCTATCCAGGGAGAACATGCAGACTCAACCAGTCTCCTCAGATTATTCCTTATGTAGAATCCTAGAATGTTTTAGGTTTGAAGGGACCTTAAAGATCATATAATTCCAAGCCCCCTGCTATGAGGGGAGTGGATAGGACATGGATGGGACGGGACATGTATTCCCATTTCTCATCCTATTGGTGTCCATTTTAAAGGCATACTCTCTATGAATGTCTAGTCCCTTTTTTAACCAGCTAATACTGTCCTTCCACAAAATCCCGCCTGCAGCAGGCTCCAGAGGTTCACCACTTACTTAAAGCAGCTTTTTTTTTTGTCTGTTTGAAACCAATCTACTGCTACTTTCATTGTTCCCTTACTTCTTTTATTGCATGCTGTATTGAACAACATTCCAGTGCTTTCACCTTTCGTATATCTCAGTGATACCTCGCTTCAAATTCCTGAATTGTCCCCGGCTTTCAATTTCCCCTTAAGAGGCAGCTGCCCCATCACCCTGATCATTATATTTGCCCTTCATTGTACCTTCCCTAACTTCAGTATGTCTATCTTGAGCTGTGGAAACCAGAAAAGCACACAGTGTTCAAGATGTGGGTGCAGCATATCTTTTAGGGAGAGGCAAAATGATATATCCTGTCTCATTATCTATAGGTTCATGATGGTCCCCAGTATCTCATTATCTTTTGCAGCTGCCACTGCACTTTGAGTCAAAGATTTCAGACACCTGTCAACATGACACCAAGGTTTCTTACTTGAACTATAACTGCCAGTTTGGTGTTCAGCATTGTGAACCACCAGTGATGGTTTGGGTATTTTACTTCTTAGTTGCATTAGTTTAGGTTTATACACATTGCAGCTCATTTGTCAACCATTTGTACAATTTTATGAGATCTGTCTGCAATTCCTTGCCAACAGGAAATCATTTTGACTTTCTAGAAATGATTATCATATCTACAAAGTTAGAAATTCTCCTGTTTATTTCTTGTTCAAATCATGGACAAAGACATTGAATAGAATTGCTTCCAGGACCAATCCCTATTGACTTTTCTCTTGAAAAGCCTCTTCTCTTGAATCTTTCTTGCTTTTTATCCATGTGTTTACTGTCATCCTGCTAGAACTCCAGCAGGTTACTGAAGTAAGATTTCCATTTGCAGGAGCCATGCTGACTATTTCCCAGCAGAAAAAATAATTCCTGTACTGCATGATTTTATTGTTTATTATAGACTCTGTCATCTTACCAGGGATGGAAGTCAGACTCGCCAGTCTGTAGTTTCCAAAATTCTCCCTAGAGTCCTATACAATTTGAGTGAGAACAATCTTTGATTACAAGTTATAGCCTGTCAGTATTGGTTTTGATGGCTGGGTTAGGAATCTCCTCCTATGGACTTTCTTGAACAGTTAGCAGCAGAAATAAAGAGACAGAAATGTACTTACGTTTAGAGGATCATAGAATTATAGAATCATAGAATCATAGAATCTTTATGGTTGGAAGGGACCTCCAGCGTCATCAAGTCCAACCTTTATCCCATCATATTCCTAGCCATTAGACCATTAGACCATGGCCTCAAGTGTCTCAACAACCCATTTTTTGAACACCCCCAGAGATGGTGACTCCACCACCTCCCTGGGCAGCCCATTCCAGTGCCCAACCACCCTCTCAGTAAAGAACTTCTTCCTAATATCTAACCTAAACTTCTTCTGACATAACTTGAGGCCATTTCCTCTCGTCCTGTCATTAACAATTCGGGATACTAACCTTTCACTCTTCCCTTATTTTTTTAAATGACTGAAAAAATATAGAAGTACTGATTTTATCATTAAAATTGAGTGAAACAAATGTAGCTTTGTGCCATTCAAAAAGCATGGATGGGAACACCACAAAAATATGAAACAAGTCCCCTCTCTTGCTAAAGTAGAATATCCTGCAAGAATCTACTCCTGGGGTATTTTTCGGCTTTGTGGAATAAGAGTGTCATTCCTTATTCTGTTTCTGCCTTACAAATAGCATATCTAGGACTTTCAGATTCTTAACACAAAAACCATCTCTGTAATAAGCAGATGTGAAATATGAATAAGTCTTTTCAATTGATTTCTACTACAGGGATGAAGAACTAGGACAGTCCAGCAGGACTGAGATGTACTAGTCCCTTGCTAAGTATCTCATTTTGCTAATTCAAATGTCTCTGCAGTCAGGGTTGTTTGAACAGAATCAAATTTGCTTGTAATGAGCCATATAGTGATTCTCTTGTCTTTTTTTCCTTTCTTTTCCTCTTGCCTTCACATTAATTTCCGCAAAAAAGCACATCTGATTTTGTAATGAGCTAAGCAACTGTTTCTCAATTACACCAAATTTTACTGCTCCTCAGTTGAAGTTTAAAGGCATGGCATCTTCAATATTATCAAAGGTTCTCCTCACAATAAAATCTTCAGTAGATCTTCACCAGCTTCGTAAAACTTTCAGTACCAAATTACTCAAGGAATACTTGAATAAGGAATACTTTCTCCCAAATTCTTAGAGTTGTTTCTGGAACATCATAAATCCATGGTGATGAAATCCAAACTGCACACAATGGTAAGGTGCTGATTGCTGCACATGTGTAAGTTCTGTTTTATAAGTCTGCTATTTCTCATACATCTTTGTTAACATATGCCTTAGAAAGTGTACTACAACTAACAAGTGGTGCATGTATCCTTGGACCTTACTAGGTCGATAATAGGATATGGGAAGTTGAAAGAGTAGAATGTTGAAATAGGAACTACTTTATTTAAAGTTAAAAAAAAACAAAATAAAACACAGAAATAAAAAAGAGTGATATTTGTTCTTTCTTTTGGCCTTCCTATAACTTCTGTCCTTTCTAAAATAGCTGTTTTGGGTCTCTCCTTTTCTTATCCTCTCTCTGTCTGTCCATCACTCAGTATGTGTCTTTTCCAGCTAGCTCATTCCAGTTTCTAAATCTCTTTCTGTCCTTTCCTTAACCCCCTGCCAAGATATTTCCATATGTATGAAGGACACAACTTTATTCCTATGGTTTCTCTCTTTCTTGTGTTTTTTGAGAATCTGGAGTGGGGACTTTTTTCCTTGCTGAGGGACAAAGAAGCCTTTAAAACACCATGAGATATTTATATATAAATCAACAATTTTGTGCTCAAATACTTGAGAAATAAGTATGTGTCTACCCTTGTATGTTAGGGAAGATTGGGGAAAATCCCATATGGTCATAAACCAGAAAGAAAATGTCATCATATGTGAAAAGATCTCTACAGGTCCTTGATTCATGTCAAGGTCAATAGAGATAACTGACACTGTCTAGTTAGATTTCTGTTCATAAAAGGCTATAGAGATTGACTTCCTGGTTCCTGCAGCAGGTGGGCAATCCACATGGAGCAGTCTGTACCTGTTGAACATCAATGATAACAATCACAGCTGACTATCTACTCCTCTCTCTAGAAGGTGTTTCTATCCTGAGTAAAACGAATTTTCTTCTTGAAGCCAGAGTGTGAGAGGTGTTACTTACAGACAGGGTTGTCTTGCACCTTTGAATTTCCTGTTTAAGCTAGAAGGAAACTTTGCCAGCAACCCTGGCACCTTATGCTTGTAATTTTTCATAGCCACCCACCTTCAAATCTTACACGTTCCTTCCCTTCTGCTTTTCCTAATATTAAACATCTCTTTGCTGTGATAAAAAAAAAAGAGGTATAAGAATCAGCAATTCCTATTATTGCTAGCAGTATGAGGACTTGTTCTCTGACATTCAAGATCAAGGTAGTATGCTCTGGCCAGCAGAATCTTCCCAACTACCACCAGCCATTCATCATCTGTCCTGTGGCAGAAGCACTGGCATGAATCTCCACAGCTGGTTGAATGTTGTGCTGTATTCAGTTACACTGGATCTTAAATTGGTTTTCTACACACCTCTGTGAATCATGAGCAGATGGAAAATCAAAAGTGTCTGTTTGAAATACCAAGGCAAAGAAAGTTGAGTTTCACATAATTTTTGTTTATTTATTGGAGGACTAAATTCAGCAGAGACCAGAGTTCTCTAAATTACAGCCTGATATATGTTTGAAAATAGTTTATGCTACCTCCCTCATGGTCTCTCCCCTTTCTGAAAATAAAAGGGACTTTTAGTCCCAACTAAAAGTGGTCAGCATCAGTACCTGTTTTGCACTAGGTGGAAATGAGAATCTTGTGAAGCTGCCACAGTGGGAGGCATTTGTGAGTGGAAATACGGTATAAGAGTACAGAACTTTGTTGTTTCTGGGCACATAGTCCCACTCAGCTGTCACAGGAATAACCAGTGCAATGAGTTGAAATTCATATCTCTCAGCATAAGCTGAATACTGAGAGAGCAGTTTCCTGTGAATTCTTTACATGAAGAGTTAGGCATGATCTGTCAGAGCTTAGATGGTTCTTCCAGTGCAGCTGAATGCACCTGGCTTTTCAGTGCTCAGACACTTTCTAAAATATGACAGGAAGTTTGACCATCACAGCCCAGCTTCAGACCTGTGTGGATGTCTGTCAATTCCCTCTATGCCCATGCAGGCTCTATTTAAGACCTTTGCAGTCATGACAGTGTTGATGACCATTTTGACCTTTCTGAAGTTATTTGTTCTTCCTTTCAGAGTTCTTTATTTTCGGTTTTGTTGGAGTGCTTGCCCTTTTGGTTTAATTACATTAATGCTGTGTAGTACATCAATTGCCTGGAAATGGGTCTTGAGAAGAACACAAGAACAAGAGTTTGCAGCAAATCCTTTATCATAGAAATAGATACAAAATTCCAAACTTTGCTGAGAGGAACTGTCAATATGACAACTTTCACTTCCCCTACAACTCATGAAGAAGGTGTCTTCTTGATGCAGTTGATGTCTAGAGGAGCTGTGATCTTTGTGTGTATTCTCACTGCCAAATACATGGAGGGGGAGAGTCCTTACAGCAGAAAAGACAGCATGGTCTATAAGCAGTGAAGTAAGGAAGCTGATTGAGAAGTGACAAGAGTGTGGACCTTTCTTGAGTTCCTGTCTGACTTGTCAAAATGTGAGAGAAGAAATGAGGAGCAATTGTGGCTGAGACTTGACTAACACAGGAGAAGATAGTAACATCTCCAAGAATTTTGAATTGTTTGGATTTTTACAGATGGGACAAAGACACAGTTAAGACAAAGATTCTGAAGAGTTTTCAGCATTTTAAACTCCTCATTAAGCTGAAAGCAATATGAAAGCAGCTAATTCCCTTGGAGGTCTGGTGTTTGGATTCAAAGGAAAGGCAAAGTTGATCCCAAAAAACTACATGTAATGGAAGACAAGAGTAGGGCCTGGGACGTCTACTCTAGGAAAGGGGCCTCAGAGCTGAGTATGAAAGTGAGTGTGAAGTGAAGGTCTTCACTGATGTACTTTGTCTAAGAATTTATTTTTTTTTAACCAACCTTAAATATTCCTACTCTGCTCGCCTATTTACTGTTTGAAATTTCTCACAGGAAACCACTTCCCTGGTTGCAGTGATGCCACACCAGCATAGCTGGATGAGAAAGGAAGAGGAGGCAGGAAGATTTAAAGCAGTCATTTTCTATCCCCTTTCCTCTCTCCTCCCTATATTCCGAAAGGTATTTGTTTAGGTCTAGTTATAGTTATGCTAGGCCTTATTTAGGACAGCCTCTTAGAAGTCAAAAAGATATTGCCCATTTACATCAGTGTAAATACAGTCTGCTCCCAGCATGCAGTTTTCCTCTGAGTTCAGGTTTTCTTTTAAACTGTTATCTTCTGAAGGGAAATGCAGAAGTGTACAGAAAGCATCTTCAGGGGGCATGTGTCACAGAAAATACTGAGTCTCAAATGTCCCTTCCTCATATCCTGCTCCCACTCAAAGCAGAGGGTAAATGATAAAAGGGTAATGAAGATCAACTTACATTGGGATAGATGGACTGGGGAGTGGAACTCAACCTTCTATTAATTTGAGGAAAAGTTTCAAGGCCTCACCTGGGAAAGTTCCTATTTACTTCATTGACTCCAGCAGGTACCTCCTTACATTTGAATCTCAGGTCTTCTGAGTAGACCAGACACCTTTCAAACCTTAAAATAATCTTCACATAGCAAAAAATTGTATGGCAACTTAAAGCATTCACATACACCCTGAGAATGCCCCAATGTTTTCTGACAGTTGACAAACTAAAAAGGACGAGGCTGTCAAATGCAAAGAATGGGTCCCCTCCTTTTGGCTGCTGTCCCTCTGGTCTATTCAATTAGGATTGATCAAGCTGTGTCAAAGGTCCCTCCTCTGTTTCAGTGGTCACCGAGAGCTTTCATGATGACTAATGATAGGCTATCCTTAAAAAGAAAGGGGGAAGAAATAGAAAGGATAATACAAGGATTTCTTTTTTCCTTTATTTCTTATATGCTTATGTTCCAATTAGGCACATTAACTTTATGACCTACTAAATGAAATTCATTTAATTGTCATTGTTCAATGATACATCAGCCCCTTCTGCTTTCCAACATCTGTCCCTCAAACAAAAAACACCATTTAATCAAAAAAGGATTTAACTGTGTTTTGGTGAAAGAGTAGATAAAGGAGAAATATGTTTTTTCCTCTGGAAAATATCTAAAATATTTTAATTCAAATATGGACTGTAAAGGGAAACTTGGTAACAATGCTGATAAGAAACATATACATTTCTTCAGTATGCTGCATAAATTTAAAAACTGCTGGACTGTTCCATCTGGTACTAGAATCACCCTCTAGTAGTTCTCAGACCTATTCAGATATCTCCTGAAGACAATATTCCTGTCCTGTTTGGCTGTTTAATATTAACATTCAGGTACCATTTACACTTGAAGGTATATGCCATAATTTTCTTATGTTGAGTTTGTGGACCATTGCAGCCACTTTCAACTTTTGTCAACTGTCAATCCTAAAATTGGTTTGGAGTTGTAATAGATAGTTCCCGTATGTTAAACTAGACCAGCACCAGAAAGACAGAATGATCTGCGCCAAATAGTTTAGATGAAGGTAGTGGAATGACACCATGAGCAGGATACAAATTTATGAAGGTAATTATTATTATTGCAATAGCAATATAAAAATTGTATCTATCTCATTAGCCTAGGAACTAGACAAGGACTGCCAAAGGCTTCAAGCAAATATCAGTTAGGTACAGAAATTAGGCCTCTATCTAGTTATAAATCCTTTATTTATTTTTAAGTGTTAATTTTCTCTTACAGCTAAAATATATGAAAGGAGTGAGGAGATCCTGACAGATTTGAAAAGCCAATAAAGACTGTGAGCCAGAATCAGCTAGAGTAACACAGGCTCAGGGATTTTCCTTGCAAAATTACACAGAACTTCCTAATTTTCCAAACCCCAACTCCTCTGTAGAATAGATTCTTGGCAATTTCTTCTTGGTCTTAAGGATGAACGTCCATCTGAGTTTCAGTCACAACATGCCAGAAATTAATCAGGAATGAGTATTACTGCTCTAAAGATGCCTGAGCCAGTGTTTGCATCCTTCCACTTAAATTGTTCCTTAGGATTGAATAAATGTTCTTAGTATGTTCATGCTTAAATGGTAGTGGCAGAAATTTTGTGAAATTCAGCTTTTTCATTTCACAGAGGGTTATGAAACTTGCTATTAGGATTTTGTCCCTTCTCTGACCTAAAAAAGAGAATCACTCATTTATTGCTATAAAGTTTTATCTAATTTACCAGTCCTTTTGTAAAACTTAATAGTTTCCCAAAAGGACAAAAGGTGATTGACTTCCCATCTTCCAATGAAACTCAGTGGCAACTCCTTCTCTACCTTTCTTTGGAGCCATTGAAAATATGCTCCTAGATGCAAAAAAAAAAAAAAAAAAAATCCCCTAATGTTGGAAACATAAATATAATTAAAATAATGAGGTTGTGCAGTATTCTGATTCTATGACAACACAACACTGCATTTATCCTGAGCCTTTGTACTGAAGGATCCTAAAGCATGATGTAAACACTACAACTTTAGATCTCATAGCCTTGAAGCATGAGCTATTATAGTTGTTCAGTCCATGAGAAACTGAGGCAGACACAAACAAATTTAATCTGGGTTCACAGAGAATTAAGAAGGGTTCTGACAATATTCATAATCAAAGGCTACAGGAATCATGTGCAGAGAGGTCCTGGGAAGGTGAGGGTAAGAGACAGCTACCTAATTACTTACACAGATCATCATTTAAATCACTTACTATAATTGTTACTAGGCCTCCAGCAGACATAAGAACCATTATCAATGAGAAGATGTCATTAATGTGCATAACCAGAGTAAAGACTCTGTCTCACAGAGCTTGCAGTCTGGATCACTGGCTCCTGATGTGGAAATGTAGCTCGCTGCCTTTAAAATGAAGTCACAGAATCCAAGCTAACGAGATTTTCTGCCATTATTAACATTGACTCCTCAAGGAAACAGAACTGCCAACCCCACCAGCAGGAGCTGAGGAGGTGGTGTTGCAAAGCAAGCAGGTTTTGGGAGCAGCAAGAAGTCTGGGATTAAGGGAAAGGAGGAGGAGAAGACAGTGGCAGGGAGGTCCAACTTAGAAAAAAGTGGGGAACAACATGTCCAAATTCACAAACAGATGAGGAGTGGGAGGGGAAGCAAAGACAGAGGGGAGGGAGTTGAGTGCAATTACATGATCACAAAAAATATTTTTGCCACTGAAGAAGTTACCACCACCCTGGTGAGACACAGCAGCCAGCTAGCCATGCTATTATTGGACAGCAGCCATCAAGTAAAAAGTCTGAGCTGAAAGCACGTGCACAACCCAGTGATGACTCAGTACATAATGCACTGACTTGTTAGCTCATGACCACTTGACCAGCTCTCAGAAGGAAGAAAATATAAGGTAATAGGAGACACTTCAATCTACAGGAGCAAATATTACAAGAAACAGAGATCAGAAATTAAAATGAGACAAATAGATTTATTTGTTTATTTATTTATTTTAAACCATGAGTGTAACTGGCTATTGAAAAGCAAGTGGCATATTTTCTACAAGTTCCTTCAAAAAGAGTAGAGGGCTCTTTTGGAAGATAAATTTCAGTTTAATAAGGTCATTATACTTAAAGAACTAATGGGGATATCCAGTACCCTGTGCTATACAGGGGCTCAGACAAGAGCACTGATAGAGAACTGTTGGCGTTGGTGCTGTGTCTGGCACTGATGGATACCTGGGCTGACACCAACTGGTCTGTGTTGCCATGTTTTATGTAAATTTGGCAAGAGACACCTGAAATTTTGAAGTGGAAGGACCTAGAGAATTTCTGAATGAATGTGCATACTTTTTGCAAACATAACTATGGTGTTTTGGTCAGGTTTCTTTTGGAAGGGTGTGGGAAGAGCAGCAAGCCTTAATGATAGCCCAACATCTAGTAAACCATATATCCAATTCATTTGCAATTATAACAGAGATATCCCATCTGAAGGTTGAAGTTACATTCATGTGTCTGTTACACTACTGATTATAAAGATGCATTTCTAGCTACTGTTAGTATTGTGGGGTAATTCTAGGGTTCACTTTTCCTAAATAAATAAATAAATTAATGAAGAACACTTACTAGTTTTTGTGCAGCTAACATTTCTTGGCTAGGCTTAGCTTTCCATTTCTGTGTCATGGATTTGCACTCTGAATAATGTCAAATGCCTCTAAAATATACATCAGAAAACTGCAGATCTGTTAAGATTTCTGATCTTTATTGGTGAGAATCAACTTTTCATCACACACAGAGAAACCATTTCCCATCCCCTCTCCCTTCAGAAATTAGACTGTGCAGTGGAAAGGCTCCAAATCTCTGCAGTTTAATGGCAAATTGGCTTGGGGCACCAGCAGTACTAGTTCTAAAATCATTAAGTGAGCTGCCACCAATACATCTTTCACAGTCAAGCTGTAGATAAATTGATGGTGAGATTGTCAAAGATGGGATTCAAAGTTACCAGTGAGTTCTATCCTCATATTTTTATTTTTTTTGGAAAACAATATTATTTCCTTCAAGTACAATGTGTTTTTTCCAGGTGGAAAACAAAAGGCTATAGCGCAAATCAATATGCAAAGAATAATTTTCCTCTCTAAAACAATACATTTCTTTACCTACTCCCTCTTCCCCAAGACCAAACTCCATTAGGAGTTTGTTGTGATGAAAAGGGGTAAGATTTGTAAAATCTTGTGGGATGAGCAGGAAGGAGTCCTGAAAGGAAGAAAAATTATGTGTGTTTTTGTTGAGGGGATGGCAAAGATGTTTGTGACACCAGCAATATTGGTCCTGAGGCAAATGTACCACTCAGAATTTCCAGGTTACAAATGAGCATGTCTTTCCCCATCCTTATACCCCATTAATCGAAATAAGCTCCCTCTTTGAATCACAGGCTTTCTTTTGCTGCAGGTCAGTAAAAAACATTGATAGAGAATTGGAAAAAAACCCTTCCAAGGGAGGTGTGGCATGCGCTCACTTCTCTACAACTGCTGTGGATCACAGTCTGCATGAGAAACATGAGTTTTTCTGAACAGGTGGTATATGAACTGATGAACCTCCATGGTTCATTCTGTAATGATGGTTTGGTGGCAATAGCTGTTGGAGGGTTTTCATGAAAATTTTGTCTTGACATTGTGCAAATCACATGAAGAGGTATCTCCTGCCCAGAAGAGGTTTGTTTTCTACAAGACATCTGGCAGAATTAAAGAGAAATTCAGGAAAATTTTTGCTATACGTGCTTTTCTATTTTGCTATGGAAGCTAAGCTAGATTTTCTTCTTCCTAATGAGGCCAAGATGATCATGTTCAAATTCCTTCCTATAGATATCTAACATAAATGCTACAGCTTATGCAACGTCTGAGTTCAAACGAACATTGAATAGTTGAATCATTGAACATTGGACTGCCAGATTCATGCTGCCTCTGCAGTAGACAGAAGATAGTAGAGTTTCGCTAACCATCTGAAATTTATATACCTAATATTCACTATGTTTCTAAGACACCATCAATTTTCAGATGGAATTTGTGTCCTTTGTGGAGGTACAGATCATTCTTTATTGACTACCACGTTGGCTTAAATGACTAGCTTAGAGACTAGGTTTAAAATCTGGATAGTTTAGACTACTTCCTGTCTTCTCTGAATCTCGTAGGAAAAAATCCCAACCCCCTCAGTTTGTTTCCCTTCAGGGAGGTTCGTAACAAGAGAGCCATTGGTGATTTTATGTAAAAATTATCTGTACCTATGGCATTTTGTTACTCAATGAGGGAATTTCATAGCTAACATATGGGTGAAATTACCACTATGAATGAGCCACAGGCATAGGATATAAATATCTGAGACTGTCAACAGAGTGGTCATTTCATGTCCTTACAGATATTAACTCCCACCATAGCTAAAGTCATTGCCTATATAGACACACTGTTTATTGGCAGGAAGCATGTGGAAAGTCTGAATCATTGTGCAGACTCCCAACATATGTAGGGTCCATGGGGGATGGCAGTTATAAAAGATGATGCATGTCTAGCAGGAGGCGATTTTTATACCATGCATTGCATATCACAGGTTCTTAGCACTATCCAGAAGTCTTGAGTGGTCATTTCTAACTTATTTCTAAGGGTTTCTTATTTACTGCAGCAAAAAGTTTTTCAAACTTCTCTAAACTTCAAAACATTTCAGATTTAAACTGTTCCAAAGAGGTATCAGTCTTTTCAGGAATGCGACGTTAAACTGTTAATGTGGCTTTTTACATGATCTTTTTTTAATAAGCCTTTTTGAAAGTTAATTTTTACTCCACATCATTATTTTGTTTAATTTTATTGTTAACTGTTGGACTCGATGATCATAAGGGTCTTTTATAATCTAAATTAATCTATGATTATATTTTAATACTGCTTATGCTTGATTGCAAAAAGATGTTGTCAAAGTGCAGATTCACTCCTTCCCCCTTTAATCAATTCTACCTATGTCAGGGAAACAAGTGACTTTTCTTTTACAAGAAGATAAAAATATGATGGATGAAATATAAGGAATAATTGAATGAGTGTCATAATATCAGCGCAGATTTCAATTAGAAAAAAACATTTCCATAGTGATAAAGTTCTGGACATAAATTTCAAAAATCATATATTTTTGTAACTTTATGTTTTTCTGCTTGTGGAATGCCTGCCACTGAGAACCTGAGTATGACCACAGAAATGAAAAGTCTGTGTTAGTGAAAGAGCAAAAGGAGGAAATAAACCTGTCCTGTAAATGAGATACCATTTTTAACTATCAAGATAAAAAGTAAATGATAGCTTGCTTCCCAAGCATGTGACTGTTAAATCAAGGTTGTTAGTTTGACATGACAAAGAGTAAAGGATGATTGTATAGGTCTGTCCTACCTGCAGTGCATCCATGCCATCCCAACCAGATGAAAATATTTTCTCCCATAACCCAAAAAAGTGGAAGAGGACAAAGATTTAACAAATTTTGAAGGGACCAGAGAGTGTAAGATCTGAAGTTGTTTAGATCATTGCTTAAAATGTAACAAAGCAGTAGGTATGAGTTTGTGCTGAAGGTTATCAGCCTCAGGTAGTACCATTATTACCTGGTTTTATCTATCTGAGAAGGAAAAAGAGGAATGATGTTTTCTGATGGCAACATGGTGTTCTACACATAATCCAAAGTCCAAGAAAGATTGGTGTAAGAGTGGACTTAGCTGCAGTGAACCAGTTATGGTCATTGAAGTCTTAAAAAGCTTTTGCAAGCGTGTATGTGGACATACATGTGGTTTTTTTGACCAGGTATTTCCAGTGGTTAACTGTAATGTCAGCTGAAATGTCATGGAAAGTGTCATGAAGTGTCATGGGAAATTAATTGTAATCAAAGATGGCTGACCAGACTACCAAAAAAATAAACCAAAACATTTTGACTCTGTTAGTGTTTCCCTTTCTTGTACATACTAAAGTGTATTTATAAACAGGAGAACAGCTTAAATTTAAACAGCAGCCAAGTTCATAGCTATTGGGATGGGCCAGTGTGTTTCACAAAACCACTCAACAGCATTATTCCTCATGTCTTCCATGTTCCTTTCTAAAATCCTTTCACTGAAAAAATAAATAACTAAATAGTAATAATAATTGCACTTTTGTGATGTTTCAGTCCTGTTTAATAATTTATGATAGCAATTATTTATAGAGTATTGTCACTTTCAGCTGGCAGACAGGGAGCTGGTGCTCTGGGTTGCTATTGGGAGAGGACTTGGAAGGCCTGTAGCCCCTTCTTTTTCACACTGTTGCCACTGTGCAAGCACACCATGCAGTCCTGGCATTGCTAGGAATAAGTGTCGCTAGTACCTCTTATTAGTGTTTATTATCATAACTGCTCATTGTATTGCCCATTATGTTAATGAATTAGAACAACAGACCTAAATGTTTGTTGTTGTATAAAGCTCATTAGTCTCTGAGAGGAACTCAATGCAACATGAAGGTTGAGGAGCTGGGTTGCAGGGATATTACCAATTAAGTCCTATATGAACATGCAATTAGGTAGGATGACATGCTTGATTTACATTGTTTTATGGCTAAGCTGGATAAACAGCATATCGCTGAAGACTAGCAACCTGCTCCCCCTTTGCTCATCCCCACCCTGCTGGAACCTATTCTAACATTCCCAGCGGGAGTGCAGCACACAAGAATGGCTGGGCAAGGTTATTTGTGCCATACTGACGCACATTTAACTCTCTGCTGAGCTAAAAGGATGGAGACAGCATGTGTCCATGTTATGGCACTTGTTAGTTTAGTTGCTCACCCCTTTCGCAATGATATTTGGTCTTTATGAGGCAACTTTCTTCAGTACCTTATGCACGTCTGCAGTGATGGTCATTTTACAAAAGGCTTTACATTACATCATGCTTCTTCAAACAGAGAATTGGATTTAAGTTAGATTCTTCACTGGTCCTTTCCTTCTCTGAGAATGCATGCAATTATTTCACTCTCTTATGTTACACTTAATACAACATATACCATTGTAAATCAACATGGACCACTGGTTGCGACTCTTGTGTAACATCACCCTTCAGTAACTTTTTTTCCTAAATATGTGTTTACATCATTGAATACATTTATCACAACTGAGGGGAGATGCAATTGAAAGGCACTTTCAGAAGTTGTCACCTCCGGGTTCTCAGCCATAAATTGTTACCTCTCAGCTGAGACTTGGTAACTGATCATATGAGCACTCCTAATTGTTTCAGACCAAGGTGAAATTTCAATGATGAATTTAACTATGGAATCAGCAACCATTAAATAGAGACATGTTGACTTTTTTTCTTTTATTTTTTTTTTTTAGTGTAAGAGATTTTATTTCCAGAATTAGAGGTTATGTGTACAGGCAAAAACCTGATGGGAGCCAGGAGACTGCCACTGAAAGACACACGCAGCTGATCAGCAGTATCTTGCTTCTGTGTAAGGCACCTGTCTCTCACAAATGTGTCTTTCAAAAAACCATGTCTCCCCACTCTTCTGGCTTACTCCATGCTATCTTTGGCACCTGCACAATCAGTTGTTGACCTCTGTTTTCAATGACGCTGGCTTGGCACTGAAATAAAGCAGGAGAGACAGTGAGGTACAACTGAGAGACAGTTTAAGATGCTGTCTCTTACTGACTGAAATGCTGCACACAGAAAGCGGAAATAGTTGAGCTATATAGAGGCCTGGAGTTTGTATCACCTTTTTCCAGTTGATCTAAGCAAATAAGATGTTGTTGCATGTTAGAATGTTTGTTGTGTGGATATCCAGTGCCCCAGAAATCTAGTTTGCTCTTGACATTGTATTGACCAGAACAATATAAACATGTTATGAGGCTGCTTTGAGTATGAGAGTAGGTGACTACACATTTTTTGCCCCTAACTGTTCCTGTGTACTCAGAAGTAATGCACCATTTGCTGTTCCATCTGTGTGGTGGGCTTTCCTATCCTATCTTTTTTGTTAAAATTGGGATAGAGGAGTCAAAGTCTCGTCCTGTTCTAAATCATTTTTCAATATTACAGCTCTTTCATAGTCTTTTTCCCTATTCAGCATGGAGAAATGTGCAGTATCCCCCATTGCATTGTTTTAAAGTGCAAAGTTTTGACATTTCTGCTGAAAAAATACTGAACAACAACAAGCTGAGCAGCAACCAGCTTGGAAATGGAGTGAATACTTACAAAGAAACCTGAGATGCACAATATGTCAGTTTTGAATGGCAGGGAGGAATGAGTGTTAACGGGAGATTAGACATATGTTACATTTTTTAAAACAAACAAACAAACAAACAGACAGACAAGAACCCAAAGAGCCCAACACCTTACAAGTAGAAAAACAGGGGTGACCTGCAGTTGAAGTAAAGGAGAAAAAGTTGAAAAGAAACCGAGAATGACAGGTAGACTTGATGTGATGGTGTGTTCAGAGAGTCCCTTCCAGCGTCTTTCATGGTGCTAGCCTTGAGCCAGGGAAGGAAGGTCTGACAGAAGGCAGCTGTACAGACTTCACTTGCATTTAACACCAAGAGTATTGTGGGGAGGATTTCTAAAGGAGATTTTGTTACTGTCCCACCTTTTCCTTTCCCAAATTTTACCCGAGGATGTCCTTGTTGATGGATGGTCTGAGATCATTACTTTGGGTGGCTGGTGTTCTCACCAGGCTGTATTTCTTGAGCCAGCCTCATTCAAGATATCTCAGCCCCACCCTGAAGGACTTATCTTTAACATTAGGATTTTCTAATTGTCCTCTCTCTCATAGTCCTCATGCAGCTGCACCAAGACTGCAAGGTGATGTGAATTGTTAAGAGTACAGGTGACCCAAGAGATCTCCATTAGAAACTTTTTGCCCATTTACTCCAGATAGGTCTCCTCAGCATTCCTCTAGGCTCTGTTGGTCATTGTAAGCTGCATTCAAACAAATAATGCATGATTGTAAGCTTCCTAACCAGTGTGAAATATTCCTAGATCATCTACACTTTCCTCCATTTTACAAAGAATTTTTCTAACACGAGACAAGAAATGGAGACACTGTTCTCTGATACTTCATGCAAAGGAGGTGATGAAAGGTGAGAAGGAGGGTTATTAGTGGGAATGAAAAATGATCTATTTTTTATTTTATTTTATATTCCATCTCCATTGAGGCTTTGCTGGAAGGTTTGTTCCAATCTGACTTTGTAGATGCTAGATCAACTGTCCTATTCCATCTGCCTACACTGTTTTCTCTTGATTGAATGGACTGTAGGTGGGAAACCTCTAATGTGGGCTGATGAAAGTGGAGCTGGCACTTCACAGCGATGGGATAAAGCTGGCAGGCTTGATTTTTCAAATTTGTCTGAGAACATAGTTTTACTTGGTCTCATTTTTAACTTTCAGTTTCAAAGGCAGGGAAAAGGCAAAAAGGAAGGGGTAAAGGTGCTTAAGGGCTAGTTCTACGACAGTGATCTTCAGAAGCATAAACTCCATGGAGGACATTTACTGTTAGACAAGCTTAAAAATCAATTTTTTCTTCTGCACTTTTACATGCAGATAAAGAAAAGGGAAATAGGGAAATCTTAAAAAAAAAAAAAAAAAAAAGGAAATGAAATGAAAAAGTCACTGTCCCCCATCCCTGGTGCTTCTGAAAAGGGAGGGGTGTTTACCTGGTACAGCTCATCTATGTTTGGGATAAGAATATCTGTCATGCACCTTTGATTTCAGACATCATTCATGGAAGATTGCTGTGAAACATTTTGAACCTGGCTTTTGTTAGCTCTAATTTTTTGTCGTCTTTTCTGTGAGGTTGTCAGTTGCTTGACAGTTTTGCAAAGTTTATGTCTTATTTTTCTTCGTACTAAAGATCCTAAACCAATAGCTGAACCACAGGGATGTCCCTGTTAAGGGAACTGCCCCCAGCTTTCAAGCACAAGGGCTCTAAGGAAGATAGGAATAAGATTAATTTGGACTGGAGTCAAGTTTTTTGCAAAGTCTGGTTAATTATCATGAGGGAGGAGGAGCAAGGTAATCATTGCCGTGTGCTTCCTAGCAAATTTGCTGTGAAAGAGAAGTGAATGTACAAGAGTATCAAGAGAGTCCTAAATATTAAAACCAATGTTGCAGCCTTTGAACTCTAGGTTTTCCTATTTCCTGGAGATCAAGATCATTTGAGCTAAGGGTGGATCCCAGAAGGGCTTGTGGCTTAGACTCCTAGCTTTAGGCAATTACCTGAGAAACTTATGCTGATTTTCTAATAGCCAGTCTGTTAAAGGTGGGAGGGGTACATTTCCACTTAATATTTGAATTGCTTATATTTTTTTTCTTCTCTAACTACAGTGAGAGCTTGGGATGGCTGTACTCCAAGCTTTAGTATCTTAGTTAAATACCTGAAGTTAGATGGAAAGATCCGGGCCACTGTGTCCAATTAAATCACTCTTGAACCTAGATGGATTTTACCCTAATTGTAATTCACAACCAAGACCATTTCCAAATCACAAATCTGTACAAACTGTATGGTAAAGCACAGGGTGTTATTTCTGAGCTGAGTAGAACAGCAGTATCTTCTGTGATATCTACCAGTAAGGTTAGAATACCTTTTAGTCATGGGACAAATACTCTGGTGGTGAAGTAAAGCAGCTTAGAAAGGAAAGGTCGTCTTCTTCAAAACCAAACTAACGGCGAATAAACTCACTGCCTTAATGCATACCGATTAAAAGGAAATCAGGATGGGTAATTAACTCCTCTCTCAAGTGTTTGTACAATTCACTTTCCCTCTGCTACATTTCCTGAGCACTCCTGGTGCTAAGCTCTGAAGATGCTGAATAATGACTTAGACCACTGAGTTAAAAGTTTATTTTCTTAAAAGATCTGTTCTCCCATTCAATCCATTTCACATACTGCCCTGCACCAAGCAGTACAATAAAATGAACTATAACCATAAATCCACGGGTGTTTTGAGGTACCTCATTCATAGTTTCTCAGACTAACAATATGAGTCAGCCTGCATCACCAGGGGAGATGTTAAATTTATGTTGTTAAATTTTCAGTCATACCTCTATGGCTTCTCTGAATCCTCCATTCCCTGTATAATACAGTCTGTTAATCTGTTTTCTGTTTATTTTTCAAACATGGGTCTTCTGCCTCCTACACCATTCAGAATTCCACCTACCTCCCCTCCCCCTCTGACTTTCGCAAAGCAAACAGCGCATTCAGATCGAACCAGATTGACAGGTGTGTGACAGATGGATGGACAGAAAACTGGATCGGTCCAAACTCCTTGGCACTTGAAAAATTGACAACACAACCAAAGCAGCGTAACGGGGAGAGATAGATTGGCAAATGGAATAAATGGTCCCCGGAAAGTTTGCGATTAATCTTTGCCCTGTCAAGTAATGGCCTGATAATGCAGGAATTTAATGGGAACGACTTCTGCTAGTTCAGAGGCATCCATTAGTGTGGAGTAAAGCAGGAGACAGTAATAGGCATTGTTCCTTTTCTTAGCCTTTGCAAATGAGAGGAGACAATTAAAGTGGTACCATCTGCACCCCAGCTCCATTTCCCCAATGACAGGTTCACACCTTTCTACTCTTCTGTTCATAGGGATAGCACTCCTGAGTTTGTAGCTTCTCTCCTAGAAATATGCAGTTATGTTTGATCTGTTGCACATTTCTCCTCTCCAACATGAACTTGGAGCTACCTAATGAAGTTAGCACTGGAAGAGAGAGATCGTGTCAACTAGAAGACGTACACTTTTCAGAAAATAATGTCCTCTCACTCCTGACGTGAAAAAAGAATAGGTTTTCCTATCCTTGTGCATCATTTAGCTCTGTCTCAGTTTCCCTATGAATAGTAAGACTGTTCTCCAGCAACAAGGCATAGTGGAGGATTCTTCTAGGAAAGCCCAGAAGGAATGTTTTGGGGTTGGTGTTGTCTCGGGTCTAAATTGGGGCTTACATGCTATGGGTGTTTGTTTGTGGCCTGGTAGCTTAAGAGTAGGTCTGATTTGGGTGAGATAACAGGTCCATCTATCATAGTATTCGATTTTTAAAAGCAGTTAGTCATAGGTGACTGGGAACATAAGAATAGGCAATTATTTCCCCCCCGAAATTGGTGTTGTAAGGACTTCCTGCTCTGAAGTCATTGTGCTCAGTAGGTGCTGATAGACCTGTGAATTTGTTTAGTCTGTCTTTCTGAAGTTTGGTTCTGTTGGTTGTCTCAGCATCTCCTGCAACAAGTGATTTAATTCTATACCAATTGAGGAAAAAAAAAAAAAGCCCTTACTTTCAACACGCTTCTCTGCTCACTTTATTAGCTTCAAGTACTCAGAGCAGGTGGTGGCACTTTTGTCTTCAGCCCTTCAATTCCAGCCAGGGGTACATTGCGTCAAGAGGAGAGGAAAAGGAGCTGTTGGGCAAAGGAGCCCAAGGAAAGAGCAGCCAGATGTGTTGTATCGTTGGGGTGGTGTTTACTCTCCAAGCAGCCTGGTACAGACTGAGACACCCCAGACCTAAGTGACATGAATAACTGTGTCACCTTCAGGTTGGCAAGGAGGGGACTGACTGGGGAGTGGAGAGGGGAGCCCAAGTGCTCAGTCACATCAGTGCAGCTGCAGCACTGGGGGAGGGAGGATGCAGGGGGGCGGAAGAAGCTCATTATGACTGATAAATAGAGGGCTCCTGTTGTCAGCAATGTCATTGTATTCACCTTTTTTTACAGTCCCCTCTTTCCAGCTGTGTAATTAATTAATGGATTGGAAGTGCTTAGTTTCCAGTGATCTACAGGTTGACCTTGCACCTTCCTCTGCCTGTCTGGGATTGTTGTCGGTGGGTCCAGCTTTCACCAAAGGCATCTCCCTCTCTAACTATCTCTGCATCAACCCCTGAGATAGCAACACTGGATCCTATATTTTTCTCCACACACTTGTTTTCGCAGTGCTAAGTAAAAGCAGGAAACACCTTTCTTTTTTGCTAGTATTTTTACACTGACTTTGCACTATGATAAATGTTGGCACAAGGTGGACCTCCTCATAAACATGGGTCCAGTATGGGACAAAGACTAGAATTAAGATCACAGCCATTTCATCTCTTGGGAGGAGTGATGGTCATTTCATTGGATTTCAAACTGCTGAAAATTGTCCATATAATCCAAGCTAGCTGTTCTGATTCTTCTTCAGACAATGATGAGATAGGTGCAACCACACTCACATCCACTGCAGGTAACCCTCAGAATGGGATAAATCTTCAGGGGAGATATACCTCCTTATTTAAGGTAGAAGGAATGTGAACAAATAAGTTAAAGTAGATATTTCTTGTTCAAGGTAGCTAAAATTAGGTAAGACATGTTTCATCCTCATTAACTCGGCTTTGCACTTATGAATGAGACAAGTAGACCCATTTCTCATTTATATCTTTGTGCACATGTGTAAAATAAAGGCAGATAATGTTGCACCAGTTTATCAGAAAATTACAATTGGTTATGGGGACTGAATAACCTGTACCAACAAGGACTTCATGGCTTGAGCCTGTAACAGAACTCTCATTTTTGCAGTACGTGAATAAAATATCGTTAGATTTACAATCAACATTATGAGTGAAAATCTGGGTAAGTACACTTGGTGACCTGGCTGGTAAATCTGACAATTTTGTAAAACAGACTTAGGCAATTCATCAAGTTGGCTGGAAATGATCCTTTGACCTCAGGGTTGCTGGACTCCATTTGACTTAGGGCAGTCAGAGCAAAAGTGTCTGTTATCAAATAATAAGAGCAAGTTGAAGGTCTCAACCTAGTCTCTAGAGAAAGAAGTCCAGGGTATGGAGATCTCAATCAATGTAAGTTATACTAGGGATAGCTGACTAGGTTGACATCATAAAACCACTCTTCTCTTGGTTTTAGTGCTGAATATAAAAGAATACAATTATTTCATCTACTAAACTGACATAAGATCGGAAGGGAAAATTCTGAAAGACTGTTGGAGAACCTTCCAGTCTCTTGCTTCAATGTTTCAGATTCCCTGTAAAACCAAATGTTGGGGTTTTTTTTAACTAAATATTTCCCTGCATTCAGTTGCCTTAATAAAGTATAATACCTAATTCAAGACTCTGTTCTCTAGCCTCACCTTCCCCAAGAGAAACTATACCATATATAAGAGCAGGATTTATATAAGCAAGTTGCAGGAATGTATCCATGATTACAGGGTCAGCCATTTTACTGCTATAGTTTTCAGCACTCAAGATTACTTACAGGTTTCTTTTCATATTTAGTCACCTAAGCAAAAGCCCAACTTTTTTAAGTGGAGCTTTACTGACTCAGACCAAAAATCCATCTCATCCAGCATCCTCTTCTCCAAAAGTGACTGTAAGTGGATGGTCAAATAAAACTATAAGATGAAGGCAAAAACATTTTAGTCCTGACAGCACTCTTCCAGTGAATTCAGGTTCAGGTTTTTCTGAGGTAAGCTCTTTGTAGTTAGGAATACTTGGTAGACTTTTCTCTCTTGAATTTTCCAACAGCTTTTGGGTTTATGTAGATCTTTTATACTTGTATCTAGA
>VZRW01007880.1:48119-74142 GCA_013398125.1 Aegotheles bennettii | reverse complement strand
TTTTCCTTCTTCCTTTCCCCCATACTCATCCATGTATATCTGTGATCTACAGTCTGTAGGGAAATCCAGCCCAGGATACAACCAGGCCAGAAATATGAATCAGTCCACATGAGAAAACAAGCAGAACTCCAAAGCCAGTTTCTGAGACCAATTTCATTACGGTGCTGCCTCCTTTGCAGTCTGTTATTATGGAGCAATTATGGGATTTAGGGGGGAAAGCATCTGGCAGTGGTTTCTCTCATACCTGCTCCATTCTTTCACTCTGCCCTGTCCTCTGCATCTGAGTTAGATACTGTTTGTATTTCTCCTCTTCAAATGTGCATCAGCATTTCAAATGGAACTTTGGACCACCGCCATGGCAGCCTTTTAAAAGGATACAGCACGAGATTCCTCTGTCTCCTCTCCTCCGTTGGAGAGCAAAGGCAAACCAGAAGAGGGATATTAATGTGCAAATTAGCGCAACCTGACTGGCTCCAGATTGCTACTTAGAATTTGCATATTAATAAATGTTTTTGTGACAGCATTTAGCAGATCAAGAAGGGCAGAGATTAAAAAAAGTCAACAAGATTTTTAAGCTTTTCCCTTATATTTTCTTCTCCTCACACTTCTGGCTTTCCATATATATATCTAGATCTCCTTATACCATACCCATATGTGCTTAGGTTGCATATCTATAGGTCAATGCATGTAAATCTGCACAGCTTTTGACAGATGTGAGTTTGCAGAACTGCCCTGCGTGAAGATAGACAAACAATTCTGTGCTGGTAGGAGTGCAGACAGCTTTGCTTGTGTGTATATTTGAATAAATGTGTTTTATACACACACACACACACATGAACACAGAGTTAGAAAGATAGATGATGTAGGAACCGGACAGTCTCCCTCCCCCACCCCCCTTTTCAAATCTTTTTCCAACAAGCGCTTTTATCCCATTCAGCTGAATAAATTGGGACTCTGGAAACTGTGATCTTGACAGATGTGAGTTTTTTTTCTGAGCTGCATTGGAAAAAGATAGATAGTGAAAACCTCCAGGGCATTTGGGCTTAGTAGAGCCAGTCAAAAGGGTTATTTCTAAGAGTGCTGAATAATGCATCCCTCTGAATTCCTTAGTTCTCTCCTTCTGTCCTCCTTTCTGTCTTTCTCTCTCTCTTCCTTTAAATGCTTTGAGGATGAAATACTGAATGCCCTCCCAGAGTTCTTCCACCACCACAGGAAAGTTGCGATCAAAATCTTCCCGAGCAATGGGCTTTCAAAGTGGCTCATGCAAGCAGTCTGGTGGTCAGAAAAAGAGAGGAGAGAAAAGAAACAGATACATAAACAGAGCAACCTATACATAACCGATGTGTTAAAGATAAATTCCCCATCTCAGTTAATTACTTGTCACATCCATCTTAAGCAGAGAAACTGTTTGATAGACAGGCTGTTTTATTTTAGAAATCTCTGTGTCAAAAAAGCGTGTTCAAAGAGACTCTCACCCCTATTAGATTTGTCTTCCTGGCTTACTTTTGTTTATCTATGATTGAAAAAACAACTGCAAAACAAGAAGCAACTTGAAATTACCTCATTGTCAACTCTTTCCTTTGTTCTCCTCAATTTCCTTTCTAATTTCCCAGTTAGAGCTTGAATTTTGTGTTGGATGGTCAAAGCAGAATTACAGTTCGGAGTGGGGAGAAACCCACTTTCAGTTTGAATTGAATCAAAATATACAATTTTTGTGTGAAACAAAGTAAAAAATGTAATCTCTTTCAGGGGAAGGCTGAATCCTTTGTTCTTGCCTGGCTTCATATGGAGTGGATGATGAAAACTTATATAATTATTGGGGTTTTTTTCTTCAGAAAAAAATATTTTTGCTCCCCATTTAAAAGGTTATCTTTTTTTGTTTGTTTGTTTTTTTAATAATGGTATTTAGAAAAGAAAAGCTCAATTTCCAAATATTTGCTTTTGTTTTTCCTTTGGCATTTCCACCATGAAACACTTTGTCTCAGACTGCACAGAAATGCAGTGTTTTGACATTTTCCTGTGTGGATATCAGGTTAAGTGTCTTGCCGGAGACCACAGAGGGAGTTAAAACCACATCTCTTGAGACTTTGGTTAGCCCTTAACTACTGGATCATCTTTCCTCCTATCAAACTTCGGGAGTATTTGAGTAAAAGTGAACCCATGGACAAGAGCATGGAGAGGGACTTACCACTTTATCAGAGGCCTGTGAACAGAGAGGACAACAAGTGAGTTGCAGAGAGGAAGGCAGCTACCCACTGTGTTGGAGTTGGCATTGTCAGTCTTTCACTATGCCTCCACTGAAAAACCAAAGATTTAAGAGAAACACAACAGTGGCGCACACACCCTTGGGCTACACATCAGTGAGTTTGCTGGTGAGAGCAAAGCTGCCGTGTCTATGCAATGTTTGTGTCAGGATTATCTGTCTCCCAGTCAAGGCGCAAACAAACCTGAGGTCTTCTGTCAATAGCACAGCGTGAGCTGAGAATCTCAATGTCTTCTGAAAGAAAATTTGGGAGCTCTTCCAGAAAAAAAAGGGGGAAAGGGAACTGGGTTTCTACATCTACATTTAGAAAGTTTCTAAGACAGTCATAGTGAATTGAAGACAATGTGAGAGTATCTCCAGATGCAGATTTTCTTGTGTTTTATTTCACTTGGTCAACATCTCAAATAAAACAGCTTCCCTCAGGAACCTACTGTGTCATCTCATTGCCATGAGGCTTCCCCAGGTATTCAGCCTGCATTTTTTCCTTTTTTAATGCCACCCCATTTCTCCTTTCAATAAATCTTTATTGGTGTAAATTACTTCAGAACATTCTGGTTCTAGGTCTCTATATGAGTGACATTTATCTGGCTGGGTTCTACCATGTCAATGCTCCTCTCCTCCAGTCCAAAATCTCTCTCCACCTACCTGAGAGATGGGTACATATTGTTTTCACATCCCCAGCTGTTGAGAGATGAGTAAATTGGACACCACATGTCCACACTAAGCTTGTGACAAAACTGCAAGTTCAGATGTCCTAATGGCAGCCCTGTTTTCACTGATCCTGAAGTCCATTTACTTGACCCAAATAAAATATCTTTATCAACCTTGTCACATTATCCCTTCCTTATTCCCAGTTTCTTCACCACAGTTTCTACTTCCTTTTCTATGTTTATTCATTCCAGAATATCCTAGAGTGTTCTCTTCCAGCTGCCCTTCATCGGCCCATCTTTTACAGCAGCCCACAAAAAACATTTACCATAAAATCTTCAGAGCAGAGTCTTTGCTCTTGACACATGCTTCTCCCTCAAGTGGGGGAGGTAGAAGAGAGAGGGCACAAAACATTTTTGACAGACATCAGTTATGTCATTTTATTTATGGTTGGAAGGCACTTCAGTGCTAGTGACAAATATAACTTATCTTTGTGCAGTGGAAGGAATGGAGCCCAGTTTCCAGTGTTCTCCAATCTCCCTCCTTTCTCTCATCACATCCTTTTTGAGGATCCTCCAATGTCTAATATAAAGAGGTGAACATATTTCAACTTTCTCTCAAAAGAGGTTTACAAAGCTTTCCTTCACTCAACTGTCTGGTCTCATAAATATCTATAGAAAGTAATGTCTTTTTTTGTCTTGAAGAATTTTTTTTTTCTCACTCCGTCAAATTTGGTTAAAATTGCCCTGTTGTTATAAGAAATATTGACAGAGAAATAATGGGACAAGGAGGTAGGTAATAAACATAGCATGACTGTGTAAGCCCTGTTTCCTTCAGAAAACTGGGCAGAACAGGATATTCAGAATTCAATCTGGATTTGTAAACTGTCTCTGCTGATCCTTTGTGTGGAGGGCAGATAGCAGACATTGCCCTTGGAAGTGATTGTGGTAGTTGTGTGTCCTGGACAGGTCCATTCTGTCTGGACGAGTTGAGGGCAACAGCACAAAACATTGTAGCTTTTCTCTTCAGGTCCATTTTTAAAGTCATAGTATTCATTTGTCCTGCCTAGAGTAAGGTCTTGATGATGAACAACACTGCCCTCATTTTATTCCTTTGTTTTCATATAGTGCATGAATATAACAGGAAGGAGACCAGTCAAGCCCATCTATAAGAGGAACAGTCGTATAATCTTACCATTCCCACTTTTCCGAATGCACTTTCACCTCTTTTTGTCTTCTTCCATCCCCACTCTGTCAGCCTCTCTTTCTTGCCTCTCTCTGGTGTTCATCAATAAATATTCAATTAATGTTTTCCTATGATAAAGATCTATGGGTGTCAGATAAGAACATCTTCACAGGATGAATGGTGCTGCTAACTCTTGCGGCTAATTCTATGCAGATGCAGAAAGTCTGCTGGAATTGACTTTACAAAATGGAGTGCTCAAGCATCCTTATTTTATTTTTTAATGTAGATGAGAATTTAAAAGCCTGTGTTTTCTACAATTAATTTTATGTACTATTCTTTTCAATTATTTATGTTCTCTGAATGATAAATCGGTGGGTGGAGAGGCAAAGAAGACTAAAGGTAGCAAGAATCTGAAGGAAGAATCCTGTTTCCTCATTATTTATTTATTTATTTTAGACTCGAATATGAGCTTAGCTGATAATTAAGACAATACAGGCCCTAGAACAACTGGTGGTAGGAGATCAGTTTATCACCTATCAAACCTGAGAAGGAAAAGACAATAACAGAGGATGGAGGTTTAGTCCTAATTTTGCCTCAGATTTATTTAATGCACTTTGGCAAACCCCTTAACTTCCCCATTTATGAATAGGAAGATGTAGCAGCTTTTGGCAAAATAGTGATGGATAACACAAGTAAGCACAAATTCTGTATCTGTTGTAAAAGCAAAACTTTCTTGGATTCAGCTAAACTTTTCTCACTTATATCAACGGTGATCCTGGCCCAGGGAAATGTGCATTCATAAGAGTTACATTGGTCCAAAACTGGAAAAGTAACCCATTTTTTAGAGTTGGAGGCAGAAGAGAAGTGTTATATTTTATGCCTTCATACAACTTCTTGGGGTAGCACTTAAAGAGAAATATGAATGTACTGAGGAGAACAGCCTTCCTTAATAAGCAATGCCTGGTTGAATCAGTGAGCATTTGAAACCTATGGAGGGAGGGTCTAACCCTCTCAGGTTTCCAGTCCATTTCCGAGAGTTTTGGAGAAGCAACAGGATGGCATCTGTGGCCTTTGAGAAATTGATTCTAAAGATGTAAGGGGATTATTTTAAAGCAAAAGGGAGGAGATCCCATTAAAATAGCACCGAAATGGAAAGGAAGATGAACAAATGGAGACGTGTTCGGCTGAGCGTTGTTTGAAGTGAGACATTTTCCTTGAGATATTGATTTTTTTTTTATATACCAAACTTAACCTAAATAAGATCCTTAAAAACAAACAAAACCAACTTCTGAAAAAAAAATATATATAAAGGGTTATTTTAAGTCTGAGGATAACAGCCAGGATTTTCCTTCTGCATATTCTGCTTCCCCAAAATAGTAATACTTTCTTGTAAGACAGACATCTTGGCAGTAATGGAAATTATTTTTCTTTCAAGTTCATTTATAAGGTTAAAATCAGAAGGTTTGAGAGTTTTGGATATTTTTTTTCAACTTTCTAAATTTGTTTTAGCACAAAAGAGATGTGCTGGAAGGAAAACAATAGAGGTAAAATTTGTGTGTTGGAAAAGTTTAAGGATGGAGCCACTTGAAAAATTGCCAACTTTCAGAGACAAACTCATACTCATTTTAGAAATTTCAAACACTTGTATAAACATATTTTATTCACAGTCATTCCATTGTTCTTTCATGGTTCTCCAAGGAAGTGGGGTGGAGGGAGTGAGGGTCTGGGAGGAAGGTGGATCAGAAGGCTTCTGTAACTTCCAGAGAAAAGTAAGGTAATCAGGTTGGTCAGTTTTACAGAAATTAGAGTTATGAACTCATTATTAGAAAAGTCAGTTATCAATTGAGAACCATAGTGTAAATATAAACTTGCTAGTCCTTTCCATGATGTAGCCCTGGTTAAGCTCAGGAAATGGGCCTGTGTGAACATCCTGAAGTTCAACAAGACCAAGTGCAAGGTCCTGCAAGAGTTGGGAAAATTCCCAATATCAAGATAGGCTGGGGGTTGAAGAAATTGAGAACAGATCTGTGGAGAAGTACTTGGGAGTACTGGTGGGTGAAAAGCTGAACATGAGCCAACAATGTGTGTCTGCAACCCTGAAAGCCAACCTCATCCTGGGCTGCATTAAAAGTAATACGACCAGCAGCTCAAGGGAGGGGATTCTCCCCCTCTATTGCACTCTCATGAGACCCCACCTGCAGTGCTGTGTTCAGTTCTGGAGTTCCCAACATAAGAAGGACATAGAGCCATTGGAGTGAGTCCAGAGGAGAGCCACAAGGATGATGAGAGGGCTGGAGCACCTCTGCTATGAAGACAGATTAAGAGAGTTGGGGTTATTCAGCCTGGAGAAGAGAAGGCTCTGGGGAGACCTCATAGCAGCCTTCCAGTACCTGAAGGGGCCTACAGGAAAGCTGGAGAGGGACTTTTTACAAGGGCATGGAGTGACAGGACAAGGGTGAACAGTTTTAAATTGAAAGAGGGGAGGGTTAAATTGGGTATTGGGAAGAAAATCTTTCCTGTAAGCATGGTGAGACACTGGCCCAGGTTGCCCAGAGAAATTGTAGCTGCCCCCTCCCTGGAAGTGTTCAGGGGTAGGTTGGATGGGGCTTTGAGCAACCTGGTATAGTGGGGGTGTGTCCCCCACTTTAAGGTCCCTTTAAACCCAAACCATTCTGTGATTCTATGGTTCAATCACTTTTTCATAGGGCCTGTTGTGTTGGGACAAGTTATAATGTTTTTTAAACAATAAAATGGGAGATTTAGACTAGACATAAGGAAGACAATTTTTACAAGAAGGGTAGTTTAACACTGGAGCAGGTTGCTCAGAGAGGTGCTAGATACTCCATCCCTGGAAACATTCAAGGTCAGGTTGAATGGGGCTCTGATCAACCTGATCTAGATGAAGATGGCCTGTTGCTGGGGCATGGGACTAGATAACCTTTAAAGGTCCCTTCCAACCCGGACTATTCTATATTCTAAAGAGCTGTTTCTACAGGGACCTCTCCAGAGGTGCAAGGTCTCAACCATGACTTTCAGAGCTGACTGAAATTATGGTCTTTGATATACCAGAGCAGTTCCTTCAGGAAAAAAAGACAGGAGAGAGTAACAAAAAAAAAAAAAAAAAGTAATCCATCAGACTTAGAGAATAAATGTTTGTCTTCGTCATAGAGGCTGTTAGATTAGTTCAGCTTCCATAATCTATTTAATTATTGTCTTTAATGGGGCAGCCATTAAGCGAACTAGTTACTTTCTGTAAACATGATGAGAAGGATCTGCATTGTTTGCACCATCCTGCCACCTTCTGAAGGAAAATCATGTACCCATCTCAGTGACATTCCTCTCTTTGCAGAAGAGATGCTGTTAAGAGATGGAGAATGGGAATGATACCATCCCTACTATTTATTCCAGCACTGTGCTTCATTATCAGTGGGAGATAACAGCTAGAAATAAACTGGTGTCTTTGCCCCACTTTTCCCTCTTTTTGAGCCTACTGGCACCATTGTCAGTGCAATTTCAGTGTTCTGTGCCTAGGAACACTAGGAAAGTTCAGATCAAGCTGAAGCTGTAGGTTCATTTTTATAATGGCAAATGATGCGTTAACAAAGAGCTGTTTCCCTGCTTGTTCCTGTGGCTGAAGAGGGAATGGAACTGAACTGCCCAAAGAGCTCATGTTGTTTGGAGGTGCTGTCACTTTCTAGTGAAATAATAATTTGGCAGAATAAAATATTACGAAGAGGGAGCTGGGAAATGTAACAACTTCTGAATCAAGAGCCAAATCCGTAAAGATCCTTTGAAACACTTTTTTCTCAGAATTGTTTTTACACTAAATACTTCAAACTTTAAGGAAGGGGAAACTCTAGATCTCAACAGAATTTGGAACTGACCTAAATCTCAGCACACCTCTCAAATGACTTACGACTTGTAACACTTCCTTTTTCCCTATCTCCAAGTGTTCTTTCTCCTTGTTTGTGTTCTTTTCTGTACCTTTTCTTTTCCATTTTTTGTGCTTCTAGAATAATAAGGGATTACACAATGTTCAACTCCTAGCAAAGGTTTTGACCCAGTGGTTGCTAGGTGATCAGATGTTTTGATGATGGGAAATCATATAAACTGGTAGCAAAAGCAGTATCCAAAATACAGCACAGGCAGGTGTGAAAATATGTGGGTGATGAGCCCCTAATTTTATTCTCTTCATTTTTCCACATGAGATTGTGAGTTTACAGCTTGCATGCATACTATCTAGATGTCTGTTGTATGAGGATGAGACATGCTGGAAAAACATAAGTCTATCTTCAAAAATAATTCTTTAAATTCTCCTTAGCTATCGGTTACAGCAAGAAACCAAGCATTAAAGCTCCTAATGAGGGTGGTGAAAACCAGAGAAAATGAGCTTCTTGAAATGATGCCCCGTGCCGCAAAGTGGTTTCAAACACACTCGTAGAAAACAAGTTTCAAGAAATCTCTCTTATTTTTTCCATGCATGATTTGTTCATCCTGAAGTCACCATTTAGGAAGCAGGAAGCCATGAGGCAGAAGAAACACTACAATGAAAGTCTGCTATTTCCTGCTGAGTAGCAACAGGCTGCAGAGTGGACATACAGCTTTTTCTGGATGTGGCAAAAGGTTTCTTTCAGCCCCTAATTTGCAGTGTCAGAGTAACCCATTATCAAGACGATTAAATTTAAAGAGACTGCAGTAAATGCTAGCATACAGAAGACATCAAGCATCATTAAAATGTAATTGGAAGCAAAGCTTAATGAGGTAAAAGGAAAAAAATACCCAGAATCCTTTTGGGTTTTCTGTCCCCCCTCCTCATCCCCCCTTACTTGCTTTGCCTGAGCCAGCAACTACTGTATTGAAAATTATAATTTGCAGGCTGCATTATTATTTGGTGTTCCTTGCACCAGCTAAAAAACCGTGAAGCTTTACTGTAGCTTTACAATGAGTGTATAAAGTTATATTTGCTGTAATTTTAGACTAAAGGCTGGAATGCTTTTGCTTTCTCAAGGTCTAAAGTTTCTGGTAGGAGTGAAGCTAATCTGGTTTTGCTCATCCAGAGCAGACAATAAGGGGCAAATAGAAACATGTGTCTGAAGCTTTGTGCTGATCAGTAGACAGCAGTGGGCTTTGAAGCAATGTCCCAGATTCCCTCCTTCATGAGGGTAGCCAGGACAATGAAGCAAGGAGGTACAAAAAAGGAAAAGAACTGAGAGGGGAACAACAACCATTGTTCCTAGCAAGCCAGGATGAAAACTCACTGCCTCTGGTAGGGATGTGGATAGTAAATGTAATGTTTGTATAGGAGGTAATAGCTCAATAAGGCAGTGGGCTGGCTTCCCAGGTCCTTAAAGGCTATCTGATGCAAAGCATCTGCAGTTCAGCTGGTACCATTGTAATACACATTGGTAGAGTTTCCTAGAGAGAGAACTGGTCTGTTCATCTCTGTCTTGTGGTGAGGTTGAGGCCAAACCTGGATTTTGCAAAGGCTGAAATTGTGCATGTCCAATTTCTCTTTTATTATTTTAATTTTTTTTATATCCCAAAAAACTTTTTTTCTGGAGGAGAAAATGGACCAGTTGCATATCACCATCCAGGGCTTGAGTTAGTGATTTCTTTCTTTGCACACAGTTGCAGCTTTTCTGGAACACCAGCAAAAGCCCACACCAACTCAAGGTCCATGCAGAAGTAGGTAAACAACACAATCTTTTTTCCCAAGCCATCTGATCTAGTTAAGGTGCCAGGACTTGATCCTAAAACTAGCCAAATGTATTAGCCTCAGTAGTATCCATGATGGATTTTTGTTTTGGTTTCATCATTTAAATTCAAATGTCTTTGGTCTCCAATGGTGACTCCAGATGTAAATTTCGTACCTTTGCTAGAGAACAGAATATCCTGACCCCTGAAGAAAGCTATCTGAGCTACAAATATACCTCCAAACCTGCAGTGCAAGTTGCAGTTCAGCCCTACCTAACACCATTCACTGTCCATAGTTTTAGTGACAAAAATTACATTTTAAATAACACAACTACTTAGAGGGATTTTTCCCCTTCTGTCTCCTCTGATGTGGACCTTGGCCTACCACGTTAGAAACGCCCATTCTGATCACAGTTCTGATGGAATTTTGATAGCCAACCTTATGCATTAGGTTTTCAAAAGCAACAAAGTGACCTCAGAGTGATTTCCAAACAAAGTCTGCACCAGAGGAGACCTCTGACATACAAATGCCCGAGCTTATTTGGAGTCAGAAGCTATGTCCAAACAGCAGTAAACCCCACTGTCCTATCCCTCCACCCAAAACTGGTGTTTGCACCAGGCACCACTGTACATTGCCTGACAATCAAAAGAACTGGGTTCTGAAAGATTTTAGTATCTGAGCCTTTGCTGAAAATTATGACCTTCAACTTTTGCCTTTGCTTTTATTAGTGTTCCTATTTTCTGTCATGTCTGTTTTAATTTAAATCCTTTATAGACCAGGCACTGTTCCACATTAAGAGCTTGTACAAAGTATAAAACAGTAGGACTCTAATCTCGTGCACTCTAGGATCAAGCAAACAACCTGAAGAAAGGAATTTTGTCAAAACATGTCAACAGAAGCTTGACTGAGTAGCACCTTTCAGTATAAAGGCAGTGTGCTTGATACATTGGATTACAGATGAATCTTTCTTTGTTTTGTCGAATAGGTTCCTCTTCTTTCCTTGCTCTCTTCCATTTATTTTTAATTGCAGACACAGTGTGGGATTAGTAGAGTATAACCTGCAACAACCGGTCAGGTAGAGAGCTCTTAAAGATTATTAGCTGGGCTGCAGTTAAATGGAGGCCAAGGATTTGTATAAGCTTCAGATTGAATTTTCCTTTCACTTTTAGAGTTTTTCTCACTGGTAAACTATTCTACACTGTCTAAAAATGTAAATCTTCAGGTCTCCAGCTGCTCAAACAAGACCTTTCACTGACACAGTGTTGTCTTTATATTGAGAAAAATGCAAAGTTGCAGGATGTTGGTCATTGAATGTATCATTTTCCTGGGTTTAGCAGGAGAATATTAGCCTTAAAATATAAAACTACAGGGAAAAAAAAAAAAAAAAGTAAAAATCTGCATTGCTGTGTGATTGCCTTCTAACAGTGAATATAACTTTTCTCATATCCCCAGAACCTTTGAGTAAAATCTCCAAATTTTTCTTCAGTGAACGTAAGTGCCATTGCCCTTTTTATACCAAACATATCTATGAGAGACCAAGTCAGGTTTTCTGTTATCTGTCCCTTCTGTGACAATATTATCTGAATAATTACTGAGGGGTTGGGGTGGGGAGAAGGTAGAATAATCATCCATTTTACAACATGATGGAGAACAAAAAAAATAGAGCTTCATTCCTCACTGTGTTTTGGCCATACCCTTCACCAAGGTTGAGATTGTGGTGCCAACAATTTGGATAATTTGGTTTTGGACTACATTAAAAAGTAATAGAAGAAGAGTTGAATTCTTTACTGCTCCTTCATTGACACAGATATCTCTGGTTTTAACAGTTTTAAGGGAAATATTGTGTGCTACAGTCTAAAAATTGAATGTGATTTTGATGTATATAACCAAGGGAAATCTCCTTTCTTATAAAAATGAGATCCAAAGGATCTCTACAGATAATATGGCCAAGTTCTTGTCTTGATGTGCTGGTTATTTTTACACGTCATGCTTAGCTTTGTAGGGCAATCCTCACTGTACTACAATTCTTGCTAAAAATAGGAATATTATGTACTAGAAAACTGTAGCTAATGTATTTTTTCTTCCTATCAAGAATGTGCTTGGTCTTTTAAAGGAGGAAGCTGAGGAATGTAGCTGGGACATTGTTGTCTTTTGAGGGGCTTCTGAGATGTTTTGGAAGATTTCAGCTTCCTGTTTCATGTTAATATTTAAAACTTTCATGAGAAAGAGGAATAGAAAGAAAAAATAACGTATTTTTTGACCAACCTGTTTGGCAGGGAAATGAGCACTAAATTTAACCATATAAACAACAATTATAATAAGTTTCCATGTGATACTACAGCACATAGATGTCTCAAACACAGATGTTGGCAGTTTTGGAAGGAGTCTGCAAAATTATTCGGTTTCATGCTGTCACATTTTAAAATTTTATAGGGTGAAACTCCAGATTTCAATTGCAATCACTGTGTATCTATGGGAACTCTTGGAGGGTGAAATCATTTTACTCCTAGAATTCAGAACCAAAGGTTTTGCTGCAGTTTGAAAGCACTTTGGGATAGCTCAGGATTTTCATTTTACTAGCCTCGTTCTTTATAGAGATTGACCATTGTACACTCATGGTTTTGCAGTGGCAACACTGAGCCTTATACAACTCAGATATAGATAAGGTCTCAGCCCCTAACAGTGGCCTATCAAAACTGAAGTTGTATAGTAACACCTGGGGCTCTGAGTAAACCCTCTGGAAATATTTAGGAGAAACATCAGAGGTGAAGGAGAGGAAAGGGGATAACAGTTAAGCATCACTCTCCTCTTCCCATCCCTCCACTCCCCCCCTCCCAAAAAAAAGATAAAAGCTCTGTATACACATTATCATAGAAATAGGTTGCCCTGCAGCTGCTCCACTCCAGATATATTAACAGCTCTGGGATTCAAGAAACCATTGGACAAGCATAAGCTTAAAGCCAGCAGAATGACCGCAATGGACTTTTTCATTAACAATAGGATCACAGAGGAAGGATTTACTCAAGCGGAACAATTAAAAAGCATGGGACTGCAATAAAAAGGAATGAGATGTCAACTCTTTCTCTGCCTCTGTCTTTAGAAGAACTCTTTCTCCCTTTCTTTCTTTTTTTTCCTCCTTCTCTCTTTTGTGGTGTTGTTCTAATCCAGAGCTCCCAACAGGCTAGCATTACATCTTCCCTTGAATTAGCATTCCCATTCCCCAGGGAGGGCTGCTGTGGTGATGACTAAGGGAAGGGGTGATAAATGTTAACAGAAACACTTTTGCAGAGTGCTGATTTTTCTGTTTGTAAAGCACGCACCTGCACAAAAGATGCCGAGTGAGAGAAAATAGCTCCATCTCGATGGGAGACAAGCGCACTCAGAGACACACACTTACTTAACATACATTACAGGGATGTCCTGTAGTAGTATCACACTGGGAGTTGTATGGCAGAGCAGGAATGGGGTGAGGGGAGGAGCTGTGCAGGGTAGATAGGGTGTTTGATTTGGGGTTAAGGCTATAGATCATGTTTTGAAGCATTGGCACACAGCTCTATTACCACTTCCTTTCGTGACCTTGTGTTTCTCATTTTCTTGCCTTGTACATCAGTCTGCCAGCACCAGTGTGGTTCAGCAAGTGGGGATAGACAGCTGAGGAACAAAGGAGTTTGAGTCCCTGAATATCAGTCACACTCCTATGGTGCATTCACGTTTCCAGAGCAGCTCAGCTCAGATTGTCACACGTGGGATTCAGGGAGATGTAGGGTGCCCACAGGTGATAAATTAGAAACTGGAGTGGAGCCAGTGTTGTAAGTCTATATATGGAGATTAATATGAGCAACCTAGAGCCATCCAAAACTCCACAGGATGTTCCTGCCCCACACTGTGAACTCTAACACAAAGATATATCAGGACATGTGCATCCTTACCACACAGCCTGTGTGTGGAAGGCAAGGAGAGCGGGATCTTGGTCTCACATTGAGATGTGGTCATCTTCAGGGAACTACTTTGCTGCAAGGACTGTTACTTTTTTAATAAATATGAGAAACGCATCCACATTTGATGAATTGCAGGGCTAAATGTTCTCATGCATATGTCTGAACCACTTCCCAAGTCACCCATTCTTGGCAACATCAACTTTGGGGCTCTCTATTATTCATGGCCATGCTGTATTTGCAGCATTTTTAGCTGAATGGACAAAGTAAAGCCATGGACATTTTCTGGGAGAAAGGTCAGTGCACCCCTATATTGTAGATTCAGAAAAGTGTAACAAACCTGTTTATGCTAGTGACGGATATGCAGAAATTTGGGAGAGGTCTAGTTTGCTTACAATTATAACTATGCTAACAATTTGATCTGAGGGTATTGTATTACAAAAACATCCCAAGATGCCACAAACTTTGGATTAGTTTGGAAGCCCTTGACTGATTTTTTTATGATATTACTGAATTTTGGTCTCTTCCTGGAGCTACTATTGTAAACTAAAATATTATATAATGGAGAAATATTGATACTTTTCTTCTGTGTATGAGTCACACTAAGAACAATCCATAGAGGAAAACAGTGAATTTACCAATTAAAATATTGCAAAATTAGGAAAAGAGAAAAAGCCTAGATATTCCCTTCTTTAGCAGAATGTTCTCTGGATTTACTTCTTCACTGCACTTAAGCAGGGTTGAAGAGGGCTGGTTATAAATTGGTTCTGGTTTCCTTTCATAAAGCAGAGACTCAACTCCTCAATATTGTTGTACTTGTCAAGAGAAAAAGGAAAGCATATTTTAATCTGCTGCTATCTCCTCACACAATCAGGCAGGCTGGTCCTTCAGCACTGATGGACATGAAGTAACAAAGAGAGGATAGGACAACAAAGTCAATCTTCTCCTATTTAAACAAGGGAAGCCCATCATTCTGTTTGGGTTGTATGGTCCAAAGTTATGTCTGGAGTTATGGCTCTTCTTCATGTGAAAATTTGGGATGAAAGACTGTGTTCAGTGTAAGCTCTATATCATTGAAATGTCCCAGCCAGCAAATTTACTTTAGAATCCATAATGGCTATACATAGCACATCTCTTCAGAGGTTCTTGGAGAACTTTGAATAGGAGATTGGTATGTCTGAGAATCAGATATCTTTGGCTTTCAAAGTGCCCTGAATCAAGAAGCCAGGGTGCCAGTTTCTGAGCTTCAGACTGTAGCTCATGATGTTTTGAGATGCCAGAAAAGACATCTAAACACCCTGCTCAGAAGGAGTCTCAACCCTTGACAAATAACAACCACCCTGAGCCAGCAAAGCCACTGACTTCATCCAGAGTGGGGAGGGGAAGAGAGGCAAAGGCAATGTTTAATTAGGAAGCTAATTTCATGACATCATGCCTCCTGGCCTTTATTCCATTAATGAAGCTGAAAGTAGGCCACAAACTACAGGGATTTATTCTTCCCTGTTGGGACCATGTTATATCTGCCTGTCTGCTTGCATGGAAAATGCAACTTCATTCCCAGTTGTTAACTTATTCCATAAACATTCACCATCCACTCTGCTCTTCCTGTAGCCTCATTTATACTGCATGCCTAATGCCCTGTATAAATTGGCCTTCTCTGCATACTAATGTGGGTATCTTTTTGTTATATTTTTTTAAAGCAGTGGGCATAGAAAGAGTAGGTACAGACATCTCTGAGGATTTACCAGTGGACTAAACTCAGAGTGTAAGGGCTGCATCCCAAGGCACCAAGAGCTCCTGAAATAGAAATGGCGAGATGGAAGAGCAGAGAATTAATGTTGGTTTTACCTGCACCATGGGATGAATACTGAGGTCCTGATAATTCAGTCCTTATGTGTAGGGAAAGGAGAGAGAAGAGGACCCTGAAAATTAACTGGGCTTGTGCTTGGAAGAGTGCAGATTAAAATGCCTCAGGGCTTGGACCTTGCTTTAACTCGGGCACCTGATATTTTATGATAAGAATCCGTAGTGGTGCCTGTCTCCCTCTCTCCCCAGAATCTGCTGCTCCCCACAGACAAGGCGGCAGAGCAGAAGGCACGTCTGCTCCATGCTGCTACAGCTCACAGCCCGGGGTCCTAACGCAATGTGCAACAGATGCCAGGTCTGGTTCCTGCTGGAGTCATCCTCTGCCTGAGACGCTAGGAAAGGAGGCAGCTTCGGTTCTTCTGCCGTCGCTGTTGAAACACTTAGCTGGGTTCGTCTGAAGTCAGACCCACATAAATCACCAGAGCTCCAAAGTTAGGACAGCAAAGGACGTGTTTTGGTGATATAAGTAAATAGCTCCAATGGCAAGCTGCCACAAAGAGGAGAAGTGTCGTCTCCTGCCCTTAGCTATGTGTTCAAGCTCTCTCTGCTACACCAGTGTACCGCTCACCAGGCTTGAGGCAAGCCAGGTCATGCCACTGGTCTGACCAAGCCTGGTGTGGTACCTGTGTGGGGTCAAACACCAGTGCCATCCTGAGAAAAGGGTAGGAAAAGGTATTTTAACTCCTCCTGCCAAGAAAAACTGTCCTGTGGATCTGCAGTGACAGCTGAAGTCCCATATCCCTTTCCCAGACTGCACAGAAACCAAAGTGAAGGCTGGCAAATTAAGTAAACTGGGATGTGAATCCAGAATCTCAGCACTGAAAATCATGGGTTATAACTAAAAAATACAACCCTCTTAGCTCAGGCATGCACCCACCCTCTGTGTCTGAACAGTATCAGCACACGTTACATCGAGCCACTCCAAAGGCCTGCTCAGCAATCAGCTGGGTATATTCATAGATGTTAAAGCCCTGAGGACTACTGCGATAATCTGCTTTGACCTACATAGCATGGGCTGGAGAAATTCACCCAGTAATTCCTGGAGTGAAAGGAATTGTTCTTCCTGGACTAATTCCATTCAAACTAGGACTGAGCTGATTGTGTGTGTGTTTGTGCATGTTTGTGTTTAGCTATGCATTATGTTGTGGCTCCTTTTAATTTTTTCTCCATCTCCCATTAGTGGCCTTTTCCCTTCCTCTGAACGCTTAAGCCCTTGAGGATTTAACAGTATTCAGAGAATGCACAATTCAAAGCTGTGATCATGACAACTTGAAATATCACCACAAAAATATATTTCATTCACCCCAGAAGACAGAACCATAATAGCATGTGTCATACTCTGACTAACCAGAGTGAAAAGCTACAGTTCAAATTTCAGATCTGTACCTTAGAAACTGGCTGAATAAACATTGCTGTTGTTTGGTGCTTGCCTGCTTAGAAACACCAGCTGACACTGGCAAAGTCAGCACTGGTGCTCCCTGGCATGGGTTCCCTTTACACAGTGAAAAGGTACAATCCCAGATAGGTTCTGAACACATTAGGTGCTATCAGTTTTTATCATCAGGTTCCTTTATGGTTGGCACCTATGTAGATCAAGCAAAGCCCTCTTGTCCGTCTGTCCTGCTCTGATTGTGGGATCAGTTGTCCCATGTCTGCATGTAGGATACAATCCAGTGGCCCCAGGTTTGGAAAAAACTCTGTCTTCTGAGTTGGCAGGCATCAAGTGATGTATTTAGGCTGTGATGAAAAATATGTCAATTTGATCAGGCTCTGACCACAGAGATTGTGTGAGGGAGGTTTGCAAATTGTACTTGATTTTCATGCGGAGAAGGCTCCCTCCTTTGCAGGGCTATGTTGTCTTGAGGGATGATGAGTTGGATAGGGCTATCACTTGCTCTAGGCCACAGATGAAATCCCAATGGGATTGAAACATTTAGGTAGAAGGATTAGCTCCTCGGTGCAAAGGCGTCTCTTTGCATTGTCTATTTTGAGGGAAAGTCCTCTTTAATCTGTAACATAGAGCTCTATTGTTCTTTCTTACTCAAAGTATAAGTTACGTTTTGGCTTATTCTTACGAACAGTCCTTCATGTAGACACTATCCTGCTGCTTCCTGGACTGAGTATATATGCAGGACAATACTTCTACTTTCCCTTGTCCCTGGGCTTCCTCTGTCAGATGGATGAACATGTGGTCTGCTGAGCAGCAGCCAAAGTCCCAGAGCAGAAAGGCTGACATGGTGTTTTGCAGGGTTTCTATTGAGGGTTTTTGAGCTGAAGAATCCTTTTTACCTGGTCCCTAACTCACACCAGCCCTGAGATGCAGGTCTTTCCTCCCATGTAGCCCCAGGGATGCCCTCCTCCCGTGACAGGGTACAGATTTCGAAGGGTAGCTCACATGTATCTCTATCTACTCTCCTTACATTCTTTCATCCCACAGCACATCCTCAGCACTGTTTACCCCCTTCCTGTCCCCAGCTAGAAGCTCTGCAGCAGCCCCTTCCCGCTCCACTCCTGTCTTTGGGTGAGAGCAGTGAGAACCAGGAATCCAGCCCAGGCGCTTCTGCTCAGCCATGCAGAGCGTTACGACAGGGTCAACCAGACTGGCCCTTGTGTGTTGTTTTATAAATACATCCTCCAGTCACCGGGTCAGCTGCATAAAGACTTCTTTCTGAAATATGGGAGCCTGACAAGTGCTTAGCAGACGGCCCGACATCCTGAATCCGGTCTCTGTGAGATTCTCCTCTCAGCAGCGCCGGCACACGCTGTTCTGATGGTGCAGTGCCAAGTGACTTTTGGGTCAGTGCTGATCTTTGGAAATAAGTCTCAGTGGGGGATTGATGACAGAGTTCTTCTGACCTGAGGGAAATCGGTAGGAGGAAGGCACCAGACGTGGAGTTGGTCTGCAGGGGGGGAGAGAAGAAGGAGGCATGGGGGAGGATGGAAGACGAGCGACTTGAATATTAAATTCTCTTGAGCCAGGGAGCATGGTGAGGCAGCTGAGCCTTTAGCTCTCTTCCTCACAGGCTGTTTTCCAGGGAAGGAAAACAGCTTTAATCTGCTAGAAGAATTCCAATTTGTGTTTGAAAGCATATGTTTGCGCTGGGAATCCAGCAAACGGCACTGCAGTGCTTAACTAGTAGGTCAACGTTGTGGACTGGGAATTCAGCTCTGCCTTCAGTGTGGAGAGTTTATCTACACAGATTTACGCTGTCGTGGTGGTAACGAGGAGCAGCATTTGCACGGGGAAGACCCAAAGGATGCTGGTTTTCCATAAGGCTTGCCCAGACCTGCCCCTTGCTTTGGAAGTTGTCGGGGTTGTAGGAAATTATTTGCATCTTGCTGCTTTTACTGGGGAACTGCTCTTGCCTGAAAGGACAGATTCTCTTTCTGCCTGGCCTAAGGACACTTGCTGGATTCTGTTCTAACATTAGAGAGCTGTGGGTTGAACAGGTGAAAGGGAAGGAATCCAATGGCACTATTAGTAGCTTGTCCCCAGGCAGAACCTACACTCTGTCCTCCCAGAACTACTGAGGTTATGTAGGTTAAAATCTCAGAGATCTTTTTGTTGTGACACATCTGGATCTTGCAGTTTGTTGCTGAAGACCCATTGTGTCCTCAGGATGGAATAACAGGCAATGGCCCCTGAGATGGGATCCTGTGTTCATATGCTATAGGTGAAGAAATGTTGTAACCATGTTGCACAGAGCAAATTCATCCTTCACCCCACTGTTGCTTCCATGCCCCTGATGTGGTCTGTGAAGAATTGTCCCCTTCCTACAAACCAGAACAATTCTTTATCCCATTTTCTCATTTGGATCAGAATGGCTCTACAAATGGTTTCTTCAAATGGAGAAACATGAAATGGAAGAGTTTAATTTAAGGTGTGAATTATGTTGGGCTAAACAACAGCACAACCTCCATGTTGACCTCATTGTTTACTTCCAACTAGGCTCATTTTGGTTTAGTCACTTAGGGACAGCCTCATTTGTGACGATGAGCAAATGTTTACATAGGGTATTTTTAACAAGCAGGTAAAAATTATTTTAAAAACCTCCAAAGAATATGAATTATATCATTTTACCTTTCCTCTTGAAAGAAAAACTGAAGTTATGTTTCTCACTGCATCCTATCTGAGAACAGAGTACAGCACTGTATGTAGAAGCACAGTAAAGTAGTAACTCTTTATTACTCCTCTACTCTTCAAATTATCCCTAACTTTGTCCCATAACACCATCCTTTATATTTAAAAGTGTGGGTCTGGGAGCAGATTCTCAGCATTTCCATAAAAATTGTATAGGCAGGTACAATCTGCTTCAGGCAAAACAAGGAATAGGTTGTTCTCTCATTCTTTATCTGATTTGCCCAGCTGCTTCTCTGCGTAAGATGAGACAAAGCAGGAGTTTCCTTCAGCTTTCATAGAACGGAGCAAGTATGCATCACCTAAAGAAGAGGTTTTTTTCCTCTCTTGAACACTCCCTGAGTATAAGATGGGAAACATTGTCCTCTGACAGGAAGGAGAGTTGCACTGTTACTTGGTTGCTTCAGCAGAGGCAGAAATCAGAACATCAGAGACGGAGTAAGATGTTATGACTGAAATCTGAAGTTATGCTGTTGCATCTCTCTTGGCAAGACCTCTCCACAGAGGTCAGGACTTTTGTGTTACTTTGGGATACTTGGAAGCCAGAATTGCAGTTTAAGCTTCAAATAACTGATGAGTTCACATCTAGCATGCTAAATCTCCTTAACTGCATGGTGGGTTATAAGGAGTTCAGGCCAAGTCCCATGGTATCGTGGGAATACAGTAGTTGACAGCTAGGAAGAGAGGATTAATCTCAAGGCTTGAAGGCCTGGTAGTGTCTACTCCCAAACTTATTAATCAGACTTGAAGGTACTTGTGTTTGGCACTAGGAAAGATGCACTGAGACCTAATCGGCTTCTTCTTGCTCCATCCCATAATGGGAGAACAAGGGGTGACTTGGTGAAATTACTGGTTGGTAAATTTAGAATAAATAAAAAGAAACACTATGCCATGTGCCAGTCCCCTGTGGGATTTACAGCCACAGGAGGTCATCGAGACAAATACTGTGGCTGTATTATTAAAACAGGCTAGATAATTTTATTACCATTAATAACATTTACAGTTATGTAAGCTGAGATAATGAGGCTAATCAAATCTCATGCTTCAGGGCGTAAACTGATTGCCTGCAGGGGTCAGGAAGAAGTTTCTTTTTCCCCACACACAGCACTGCACAATTGGCTAAGTGCCGTGCACAGGGGGACGGAGGTTGCCTTTGCTGGGACACCAGTGCATTGGCGACCACTGGAGTGGGTGACTAAGCCCAGCGTCATGGCAGTCTCCCAATCCACACCTTGCTGCCATCTCTTCTTCCTCTGTATGCTCTTGCTACCTTAGCTGCTGACCCTTTCTTTCCCCCTCATTCTCTGAGCATCCTCTACATCTTCATCCTGCACACCAGGTTCCTGCCACTGCCTCCTTCTTCCTCTTCCCATGTTATCTGCATTTTCCAACACCCTGCATCAACCACACCTTGTGCCCAAGTCCCTCTTCTAAGCCCTGCTGCAAGCTCCAACGTGCTGGCTAGGATCGCAGGCTAATAAGCCTGGCTGAATATTTCTGGGTCTTTCCAAAGCTCAATCTTCGTGGAGCAAGAAAATGTGTTTGTGTGGGGTCCGGGGTTCATGGCATAGGCTGTGAACTCATGATATTTCCCGCAGACTCTTTGCAGCTTTATCTTAATCACTGTGCATTCCCTGGTAACATTCAGCATCCTCTGCTGAAAAGTTTTTCATAAGAAACATCACAAAAGTGAGGGCATATTCACTGAATGTCTAGCAAAAAAACCCTGTTTCTTTCTTAATACATAGAGAGACAGAGGAGAAAGGAGAGGTGATAAGTAGATGGGGAAGTGCTTTTAGATGTCTCTTCTGGAGAACAGGTGAAAATAACAGTAGTGTCATTGCTATTTTAGGTGAGATGGGGAAAGGAGAAGTGAGGGAGAAAGTGGCATCTAAGTTATATGCAGTGTTTTGGATCTGTAGTGATTACTCATGCAGATATCTGAGCTGGCATCTGAGAGGCAGATGAATAGCCTTTGGGCTTGCAGATTTGTGAGTAGATAAGATCAAACTCCAGGTGAAGAGGTTTGAGGTCTTCACTGTGTTGTCAGCAATTTTACCAAAGCAGCTTGCTGCCTAATAGACCCAGGGGCAGCTATTCATTCCGTGTTGGAGGCAGAGAGGAGTGTGACAGGCTCCAGGGCTGTGGCTGGCTGTGGCCAGGGCTGCTTCTGCAGCGTGATGGTCCAAAGCCTTCAGAAGCCCAACACCACTAGTAGTTATTTGGCCCACCTTCTTAGAAATTCAGTGACAGTTTATTCTCTGATTTCCACCTTAAACATATAAACAGGCCAAATTAAAAAAACTGCTAAGAAAGGACTTTTATAAAGTACATTTGCTCCTGTTACCTTGAGTTGAGCTAATTCCAGGGCAAAGTCCAAAAGGTGCAGATTCTTTTCTGTGAGCAGAGCTGATACATACTCACTCTCCTCAGACAGCACCATGAGGATATATTTTCTTCCATAAACATCCTTCCCGGTTAATTCAATTTGGTGGGAAAGCCACACCATGCTTAATCCCCCACTCAGATTTTGCCCCTGAAAGTGTGCAAGAGATGACAATGAAAAGCATATTTTTCTCCTTAGCAACGGGCACATGTCCCTCACCTCCAGGATTCGTATTCCCCTTAAAAAAAATTGGGAAGCTGCAGGCTTCATCGAACTCTGTCTTTGACATAGTAAAACAACATGTCGTGTGCACTTTGAAAGGGTCTCTAATATAGGCACAACATGGGGGTGACCTCGTCACTGAGAAAGTCTCTTACTGAACCGCTATTTATTAATGTAGACAGATGCAGAATGCACCTTCCAATACCCCTTTCTAGCTGAATGCACTGAAAATTACTAGTGCTTTATGTAACTCCGTTGGGGGCCACTGAGATTTCAGTTTTGCAATTAGCTGTTATAACATATATGAATAAAAATACATTATGGAGAAGGATTTTTTTTCCCCTCCTCCTCTTTAATTAATGCTTTTTCCTTTAGATTTCTCTTGCTCACCTGCCTCCACTGCTCCATAACATGTTGCCCTCATATCTGAATTCACCTGAGCTACGCAACTCCCAGGAGTGGTACTGACAGTCCCAAAAATGTGAAATCCCAGAATGATTTTCTGGAACTGTAGATGTGAAATGCCTTCTTCTGAAAGAGACTGATGGTCCTAGGCACTATTATCACTCACCTGGTAGCATGTTTTTCCTCCTCCAGTCCAGAAATATCCTTGGGATAGAGATTGTTCTGAGAGCAGGTATAACTTGGACAATTTTATGGAAAATCATCCTTTGAGAAACAGCTATTTGATTTTGTACATAAAGTTTCCCAATCAACAGAGATGAGGTTCAATCTTGATACAGTGGGGCTAATTCTTAAATATTTTTAAACCAATTTTGGTTATAAGAGGCCTTTGTTTAAATTTATCACCCCCTTTCATGCATAAAATGGTGGCTACAGGATTTTGTACAATAAAAGTTGGGTTGAAAAGCAGCAGGACTTGCTTTAAGAATTAGGAATTGAAAAAGAGATGGAGGGGAAGGTTATCTTTTCTTAAAAAAAAAAAAAAAAGGTGTTTCTTGGAGCTAGGGTAGACTAGAGACTTACCATAAGCAGCAGTAGGGTGTAATTGCCCCACTGCAACCCCTAGGTAGGCAGGCTAAACTGCTCTTCACAACAATCGTGTTTACTCCAATTTTCAGCTCCACTGGTGCAAATACACTAGAGGTTGCACTGTTACAGCTATCCTGGTGGCTGCTGAACAGATAACCTTCCTCCCCCTGTCCTCCCCAGGATGGAAAATACTCTTCACATCGAAACGTACTGAAAGCTCTTTTTCTTACAAAACTATCTTTTGCGAAGTTCACTGAAAGATTAAGTGCTTCCCTCTGCTCCCACCCTCCCCTCTTTATATTTTTATCACTCTGGATGGCCCAACCCTTCCCTCTTAAAGCTGTGCTCGATGGTAATATAAAACCCAGATGAAAGCACAGAAGCACCGAAGACAGCAGCCAAGTTAGAATTTAGGTTGCGTCCTCTGAGCTCTTTCTCGGAATATTGCAGGCTTAATTTGTTGTTTGAGCATCTCCCATATTTATAATAATACCCTCTATTAAACAACATGCCGTTAGCCATAATTTCCTGTGTGATTTACATATTTATTTTTTTTTTTATTTTTATATATATACAGAGGGTGATTTTGTCTCTCAGAATCTACCACTCTCAGATGGCTGTGGTTGTTGCATTATTATTTTTTTTCATCCTTTACCAAGCGATTAGGGACAGATTGTGATTTTTTTTGTCTCTACTTTTTTTAATAAGGTGGCCTGGCTATAGGTGGGTAGAGTGAAAATGGGTGCAATGCAGTAAACCTGGAATTGACACAAGGAACCCAGAAGGTCTGCTAGGTTCTTGCCTCATTAAGAACTCCATATCTGCTCACTGACTAACCTTGCAAATGAGTTCACGCTCAGTAAAGGAAATTGATTACTTTCCATTGCAATTAACATCTGGTCCTGGGTCAGATCATTAGGATAATTTGTTATAGAAAAAACCAAAGAAGTTAGCTACAGGGTAATAAAGTTTCTTCTGGACCCAATTAAAGATGCATACTCTGGTTATTTTGAGGGACATCAGCCATCTCTTGGGGGTATTACCAGGGACAAGGAAGCATACGGAGTGGACAATAGGTGGTGGAATGCCATATATGAGAAAGAGATGTCAGGGGAATCATTTACTCCTGCCTCTAGGAAATGCACATTCTCAGTTCCCATTTGCAGTCTAAGTTTCAGAAATGATGTATGACATCTATTTTGGTGAGGAATGCTGGGCTGAAGGGTTAGCAGGGACTGTGAATCTCTAGGGATTATGTTCAGAGGAGGCTATGTTCCAGTTTTGGACAGTTTGTAGACAAAAAAAAAAAAATAAAAAATCTCTGAATTTCACATCTCTGTCTGCTCTGAGACTCATGAAGATGTTGAGTTTCATCAGCAGAGTTTTCCCAATTTGAAAAGAAACTCTGAATCATGCCCAAGAACTAATAAAGGATTTGTTAAGATCTGAAACCAACTTCTTTTTTATCAAACTCAGAAGGCTTTAAACATACAGAAGCCAAATTTCAGCCCCATGTGTTGATCAGGGGAAAAAAAGAACCAACACCTAAGAAACCTAGTTTGCATTCCTTTTCTTGCAACAACAGGTTTGCATGGCTCTAGGGAAAACATTTTAAGAACTGTGCTGCAGTTAGAAATGGAAACAATGCTGTTCATATTCCTAGCAGCAAATGCTTTTGTAACAGACCCGCTGGTGTTTGTGACTTCATGGTGTTTCTTAGGCTTTTTCTGAGGCCACTTAGAATTTCATGGTGACACAGAGGCTCGAAAAATAGGTCTTCCTGTGACAGAAACACTACCCCCTAAAACTGAGTTCAAGAAGAATCTTTATGAGCAGTGGAATGGCTAGATAATGTTATTCTAATTATATATCCAAAACTGGGCAGTAACAAATCAGAGCTGAACAGGAATTGTTTCTTCCCATTGGAGAAGAGTTTTTGAGATTGCTTTTTTATATCATATTTTCTGTTCCAGTTGTGATGGAAAGTAAAATTGGGAAAAATGTATCAAATAAACATTTTATAAAATCAGATTATATCAGGTGAATGTATTTTAAGATCATGTTCTTAAACCATTTAATTTGCTTTTTATCTTACTATGTTTATTCGTACTTCAGGTATGAGTGACAATTTCAAAGCAAAAAGTCATTTTCTAGTGACATTTACCCAACACTTCCTGTCTTGAAATTATTGAATCATGATTATTTGGAAATTATAGAAATACGTGGCTTTTATTATTTTTTTGTTGTTTTTTCCCTTCCATTTTTCTCTGAACAGATTGGGAAATTTTCTTTTTTAGAAGAATTTTCTTACAAGTATTTTCAGTTCTTTCTGATCAATGAAACCCCAAAAAGTGATGGCAGGAAAAATCAGATCATAGGTCTAACAATTAACCAATAATATTGAAGTATGAGATGCTGTTATATGCTATTCTTTTTATTTACTTACTCACCATAAGAAATAGGCAAACTCTCAACCATAGAATAAGAACCATTCATCAAATTCTACTTGAAAATTTGAGCCAGATATCGCTGATTGTTAGAAAAGTTTGGGTTGTTATCATTGCATCCCAGGACACAGGAGAGCAGAGCCCAACTCAGTGCTTAGGTAGGACTCAAGTGATGCATAGATTTCATGATGGCTCTATGCAAGAGATGTAAATATCGGACTCCAGTGGTTTTGAGGCATCTTGCT
>VZRW01007880.1:6415-48052 GCA_013398125.1 Aegotheles bennettii | reverse complement strand
GGTTCCCATGCACCTTTGCCACAGCTATCCATGTTAATGGCAGTGGGAAATGAAGCATATATTTTTCTAGTAATGGATAAACATCAGGAGGTCCAGAGAGTTTTAATTCTTATTAGAGAAGACTACTCGTGAAAAGTCCTTTCAACTCTAGAGGGCTTTAGGTCTAGATTCACTGAAGCCTTTAGCTGGTACTTGTTTCTCTGATGGGTAGTATCTCAAATTTCAAACTCTCTGAAAGGTGTAAGAGGTCTACATTTTGAAGATCTGGCTCAGTATTGTATTCTGACATCATCTACTGTCATGATTACTTTATATTTCTTATCTTGTGCAAAGATCATTCATAATGAGAGCTCAGATTCAACACAGTTAAATAGTCTAATAGATGTAGTTTTCAAACACAGCAGATGTCCAATCTATTCCTTTAAAGGAACTATGTCACTGGCACAGATGGTAACCAGACTATCTAGGCTGGGATACATCTGAGCAAACATAGACATTCCATGGTATAACCATCTATATCTCTAAACAACATTTGTGGTCCATGGGGAAGAGATGCTTGCACTTGCAAGACGATTCTCATACTAAAGCAAAGATCTAAAAGGTACCCTTCCCAGCCTGAATAGTGCCTGTTTTCCTTTATTGCCTCTAAAGAAAGTCTAATGCCACCAGCACAGCAAAAGAAGTGTAGATATGGTAAAAAGATCAATTTGAATGATATCCAAAAGAGTGTTCTGCCTAAAATTTGTGTGTCTTCATCTGAACAAGTGACCTGAGGTTGCTTTTAGAGTCAGTGGGTGGGTAGGCAGGACAGTTACTGAACAGTTACATTCAACCCAAAGTAGACATTCACATTTCATTGTGTAAATAGGCTGAAGAGATTTCCACTGATTACAGGAGGAGCTTAGACATTTACCTTCCAGATACTTAAACGTAAGTGACAGAAGTCCTACCCAAGATAATTGAAAAGCTTGGCTAATTTCAGTGGAAAGTGAGTTAGGTTGCATTTAAATCTCCCACTGGAAGGAGGGGTGTGTGAAGCTTTTGCTTCAGAGGGATTTGAACATGGGTGGGCTGAGGAGGCTCGTAAATGAGCTTAGAACAGTTTTATCACTATCTTGGTAATTCCTCAATAAATAAAATTAATGAGTTCCGTTGTCATTCACATCCCCACTGAAGAGGATTCAGACAATTCTCCTATCTCTGGAACCACTCTAGGAGTCTTGCTCCTCATCCGCTTTCTGATTATATTTTCTTTAAAGAAAGGTCCATTTAATATGTTCCTCCCCAAAAAGTATTTGCAATTAATTCTTATCAAGGGCAACAGCTGATTTGTAAGATTACTTCTAAATTGGTAATTAATTAACCTATTATGAATGGAGGGAGGGGTGCCCTGATTGTCAAGAGGTTAGAGCTGATAAGTGATGAATGGTTGGGTTATATCAGGACCTTGGCTCCCCTCTCTGATCAGTTTGGATGTTACCTAACCATGCATTATATTTGAACATGAATCACAGCTCCTTAGTCTTTATATTTCCTAAGCCAAAGCCTGACACACAGAACTATGGGTAGATCTCATTTATTATTGCTTAATTAAAGGCTCAATGCACAAAGAGACGCCTCTTGCTTCACTTTAGCTAGCCAGCAAGATCATAATTGTACTGATGTCGAGGCCAGCTTTCTAAGTAGCTATTGGAAGTCACAGTGAGGAAGATCTGAGCTATTCTGTAGGGAATTCTACACAACAAAAGTTACATTCATAATTTTTAATTAAGAAATTATTTTTTTTCTTCCATTGGGCTGCACCACAGATTCTTTCTCATTCCTCACTTGTTTCCAAACTGGAACAGTACAAGGAGCAAGGAACAATTTGTTATTTTTTCTTGTTTTTATTTTTTATGACTAAACAGAAATATTTTAAAAAGCATTTGGATTCACCCAGATAGTATCTTTTAGTCCCACTACCACAACAACTATGTTCCCTCTCCACAATAAAATAAATATTTCCATTTACCTGTTTGTGCTGGGTTAGCAAACGGCCAGGGCAAGCCACAAACCAGACAGATTTTTGTTTCTATCACTCCCCCTCCGAGGAAAAATAGAAGGGGAGTAAGGAAGAACCGGCTCAGGTTGGAAATTGAAAACTATAACAAATTTAATGGCAGAGGGAGAAAGAGTAACGGGTGGGGAAAAAGGGAAAAATGCATATATACAAATATATACAACCCGAGCTCAGATGACCGGCGATACAGACTGCTGAAAAGTCCTTCACTGCAAAGCCGATGGGAAGAGTCCAAAACCCCCAGCACTTGGTGCAGTTGGAGGCTGCAGACCACGTGGAGAGCTGATAACAGAAACTGGGCCTTTCTCTGTGCTGACTCCACGTGGCGACCAGCAGGGAGTGCGGGAGCGAGGCAGAGAGGAGACCAAGAGCCAGAGAGAAGAAAGACTGCAGCCAAAGGGAGACCACGAGGGCAAGAGAGAGAAGACCCCAGTCCTCCTGGCTTTTATAGAGTCTGGCAGGGAAATGGGTGGAATCCCGATACCTGATACCTGACACCCAGACCCCTTTTCACAACAGGGTCCTAAACTCCACCCCTCATTCACTGGCAGCAAAAGCCAGTAAGATTTTTACCTGCCCCTTTCAAACCATAACACTGTTGTATATCTTTACAGTTTTTAGATACTGCATTCGAGAGCTGTTTATAATAAAAAAGTTTCAAAATGTCAGGTTTATGTGACTCAACCATAAAAAACCTGCAAAAAATTTCCAATTCTTCTGTTTCATTGTCTACCTTCTTAGTTCATATCATTTTCCCCAGGTGAAGTAGGTTCAAAGGAATATTAGTGTATGTAGCCTCCCATTGTGCTTTGAAAGAAATTCCACAGGTTTGCAAAGTGACAGACAAGGTGTAAAGAGAAAAACGATCAAACTGCATTTTTTGGGAGAATCTTTCTCCTCTATAAGATGATGTAAGAGCTAAATAACACATGACCCATCCTTAAGGGAGTATGCTAGAGCTGAGAGTTGGAAGGAAAAAAAATTTGTTTTTGGCTTAACAAACTCAACCTGGAAAAGTTATGAGAGAGAGAAGGAAAATAAAATATGGAAACCCCAGACGGCGTTTTATACAGAGTCACTTTCCTGACTGTGAGTATGTTTTAAGGAATTGTCCTGCACTCTGGGATGTTGTAAATACAGCTTGATCTAGTGCTGCACTGCTCAGCTGCCTTCTGAAAACTTACATCCTTGGCTTTTGTTTGTTTGAGGCTTGGGGTTTGGTTTTGTTTTCCACTGTAAAGAAATAGGAGCATTTTGTGTAGGAGATGGGAAGAGCGCAGGCAGGAAACATTCTCTCCTTGCTTCCCTGACTCTGCTACTCTCCCCAATAAGCGAGATATCTCTGTAATGTGCAAATAATGAGAGGCCAATTATGCTCGAGGAAGGGGGGCAGGGGACAGGGGTCTGATGAATAGTAAACAAGACTGACTTACATAGAAATCAAGCTGAAAGCTGCTTTCAGCTCTAGAAGTTATTCACTGGTGCTGCCAAGTGTGACCAGCCGTCCCTGTGCAGGACATCGCATGGCAGTGCCGTGGGAGGCAGGCTCTGCTCATTCAGGCAGACCAAGTGGGAAGGAAAGCTGCTTGTTCCCTCCAAGCACAATTGCAGAGCAGCATCATGATCCCAGAGGCTTTTGACATCCCCCTGCTATCTGTCCCCGATGGTTGCATTTTGTTTTGGCACATACCCTGGACAAACTTACTGCCTGGGTGTGAACTTGTCTACAACTCAGGAAGTTGCTGGGATAAAAGGGTGGATATTTCCCCTGTCCATGAGCTTATTAGTTTTTTCAGTCCTGCTTCTTACCACAGAGATGACTCTCACTATCTACAAACAATTCTTCAGCCTACTGAAATGTTTTCCTCAGATTTAAAATCATTGAAAGTTGTTTCTTTCTGTGGAGGGATGTGTATGTCTATGAGTGGATGAATATGGATGTATATACAGTTACAGTTCCATACATTTGTACACAAAACTATGTATAAATATATTGAGAGATAACAACTTAGTTTCATGGTTTCTCTTTTGCTACCCAAAGACAAGACATCAACAAGAATTTGTACTTAAAAATAAATAAAATATTTGAAATAAAAAGTGTAAGCTGTCGGAGACACAAAACACTGAATGTCTAATAAAAGGAATAATAATAATAGAATGGAAATTAATTAACTACATGGAAATAAAAGGTTGCCTGTTGTGTTTAAATGTTATGACAGCTGTATCTGCAGCATTGCAGAGGTCTCCCTAAGCCACAGATATGTCTCTGAAGAGGTGAGTCCCTGCACTGTCTCTTGGTCCAAATGGTTTTAGCATTGAACACTTCTGTGCTCATTTGCAAATCGCAGAGGATATGCTCCAAATTATACCAACCCCTCTCCTATCCAAAAAGGGCCTGTGGCTCTGTGTGTTTGCTGTTGATCCAAATGCCATAAAACAACCCAACACCAGCTGTGCTGGCAAATTTTCAAGGCATGTTTCTCAGGATAGTGCACTGGAATTATGAGCATATCTCTTAATTTCTTTTTAATTTTAAAATCTCACCTATCTCATTTCTACCCACAAAATGCACAAAGATTATTATTATTCATCAATTCAGTTATCAATGAAAGACTAAGATGTTATGAGCATTCTCACATGGAAGAAACTACTGTATACCCCCAAAGTAGTGAACCACGTATCTTGTAACTCTGTACTTTCAAAGTACTACCAGAGATATTCCGTGTAGCTTGGAGGTAGCAGCAGCTGGTGGTATCAAACCAGATCTTGGATCACTGTTTCTTTGATCAGATCCAGTGGCAAATAGGTATGCCAAACATGTAACATGAGCTCAGACTACACTAACAGACTGCCTTGTGTGGACATGTCAGAAGGGTTTGTCTGTGCTGAGAAACTGGGAAGGCAAGGGAAGCTGGACTGGGGATTAGAGGGAATGCTAGTGTATTCAAAAATTTGCAGTTATTTTCTGAACTGCTTTTTATGTGAGCCAGCAAAGGCCAGTGGGCCACGCGTGTAAAAACACTGTCCAGCTTACTCTGGAAAGACTTTTCTGTGTAGAGAAGCCCTAAGGAAAATGTGTTTTCTGTTTCTGATAACATGCCAGGGGAGATTCAGATAGGACATTAGGAAAAATTTTTTCACTGTAAGGTTGGTTAGATATTGAAATAGGTTGCCCAGGGAGGTGGTGGAGTCACCCCCCCTGGAGGTGTTCAAGAGGTGTCTGGATGTGTCGCTGGGTGACGTGGTTTAGTGGTGATGTAAGTAGGTGGTTGGACTGGATGATCTTGAAGGTCTCTTCCAACCTCTATGATTCTGTGATTCTATGATTCTATTCTATGTCTGCAATATCAAACCACCTCTTTTCTTCCTTTAACTAAAACTTAGCAAAGCTAACTGCTTAACTGAGTGTCTCTAAATAACTGGAAAATGACAAAGATTACTGTCCTATATACAAGTGAGGTTTCACTTAAAAAAACACTCTTGTTTGAAGGATTTTTTTTGTAAGTTGTCACACGTTCAAATACCAACTGAAAATCTTTTTGGCTCTTCCAGAAGCAATCTTAGTGTAGAGCAGGAGGACAATAGCCTTGGGTTTCCAAATGTGACTGCCCAGGTTTCCCCAGCTGTATACGGCACACTGACCTAGTACCCTGATTTAGTTTTAGTCAAAATATTAAGATTTTAGCAAATCTGGTGTACTTAAACTGCGTCCGTGGTTGCCAACATGTTGTCTGTTTCATTTTCTGAAACTTGGGATAACTAACTTTATGATACTGATGTTGAGTAGCCATTAATTCTCATTTCTTTCAGCTATTCCTCAACTCCAGCTTATGAGTTCTTCAATAAAAATCTCCCAAAGTTACCTTGGCGACTCATACGTTTGCCAAGCTGACAGATTTATGACAGTTACATATATAAATATTTATATGCTGCGGCAATGCAATTTTTAAACGCAGATATACACACTCTCACCGAGACTTTCAAACAAGGCAAAACACACCTGCACAATGTGACATAACCATATACAAGTCAGTATGTATTAATACATGCCTGAATACACAGGTACACACACTAATGATCATACAGACTTTCTGACAAGCGCAGAGACTTTGTACTCACAGGCAGCACTCAAAGACTTTTCAGAAAGTTGGAATATGCTAACATATATGTAGTTGTAATATACATCCATACATTCTTCAGACACCAGAATGAAACCTCCTACCCCTTGCACATGGCTGGACAAGGCAGCACGAGGACACACCTCCCACAGGAACTGCACACAGTTAATATATTTAAACCTGACTTTTACTTGTGGACACATTTGTTATTTCTTGAGAAAGTTGGACATAAGACAACAAAGAGTGTCCCACCCAACAAACTCAGATTCAGCTGTGTATACATGACCATACACATACACAGACATATAACTTGCAATGATTATAGAAATATTATCACTGGAAGTAATTTTCTTTATTTTTTCCCTGTCACATTCTCATGTACACATGCTACTTGCCTCTCTTTAGACCTGACTGAACCTCTTTGTGTTGCATTGCCTTAGGCTGATGACCAAAGCAAATCCTTACCCTATAAATTCTGGTGATGAGTTCAGCTGTTTTATTGCCTGGTAGAATAGATGGAGATGATATAAAGTCCAAAGGAAAAAAAAGAGGAGGGGTCAAAATAGAGAGGAGTCATGTATATGTAAACGACACACCAATTTGTAGAAGCCAGACATCTTTTATTTTAGTAAGGCTGAGGGCTTTCATTATTGGCATCCTATTAACCCAAAAGATACCATTTCACTAGGTCCATCTTTCCTTTCTTTGTCTGAATGTCTAAATTTAAAATCACTTTCCTACTCCCCACTCTTGCTTTGAAAATAGGACTGAGGCAAAGTCTTCCTCCTCCCAAGCTTTTGGTGGGGAAATCTTGGTGGATGTTTAGATTTTGCTTATATATTAATAAAATATTACAGGGAAGTAGTAGGAGAGAGACAAAATATCTTTTCTATCCTTTTCTGTTGACTGATTCCACTAGAATTCACTGCTGCTTTTTCCAATCTCCAAAAGTTCGGCTTAGTGTGGCACGTGAAACAAAGGGAGAGTTTATATAAGTGCATATATATAGGGTATGGGTTGTGTGTACCAGCCCCTTGCGCACAGTATGGGTGAAGTGATGTGACTAGGGATTCAGGGGAGCCTGTCCTAATATCAGGTATCATCTTACCACGTCTGTCGTGTCTAGGCAGCTATGAACAATAGAGCAACAAAAGCTGGCATGTTCCTAATTCAAATCTCAGTCCTGGAGCTTTTTCCCTTCATTTATGGCAGACTTTGAGCAGTACCTGTCAGGGTGTACTCTAGAAGACTCAGATTAGGCATCCAAAACTGTAATCTCTTTGCAGAACAAAACCTGGTAAACTGACTCTCTTGGCCTCATCTTCCCATCTGCAATCTCAAAAGCAGACTTCTGAAATGTATTTATCTACCATGCCTTTCATTCTGTGAGCATGAGCAGTGATGGTTAAAATATGCTACTCACTATCCTGACTACTGACAACAGGCAAAGAGTCATGGCAGTCTAAATTCAGTTAGCTGGCTAATCCTCAACCAAAGCTAAATCACATGGGATAAGAGCTGTGCTGACATTAAATATTTGTGCCATTTCATTCTCACCTGCATGTATCCTTCCAGATATTACAGCACGTCAGGACATCATGGGCAAAACTTCTTAGATAATAAAAAAAAAATTGATCTTTTTAGCTTCCATGATTTCTTTTTTTTTTTAAGCATCCAGTCCCTCATGGTCCTTCATGACAAAGTCAACTCCTCACTCTCAGTCTTTTGAAGGTCTGAGGTTCATTCATCAGTCTTCCAATTTATTTACCAGTTCTGCAGCCACAGCCTTCCTTAGGATCCGGTCCAAAATCTCAAGGAATAGCTTTAATAGACATGGTTTGTACACTCTGTCCAGACATCTAAGCTCTCCAGTTTTCCTTCCTTTTCTGTATAGCATTAGGAAGTATAATATTGTATCTCTTCTTTCATTTTTTCCCTTCTCTATTTTATTTAAGGGAAACCACGTTCATTATTTGTTTTTTCCATTACTGCAGTATTATGCAGTGTATATGTATATATATATATGTGTATATATGCATATATGCATATATGCGGTCGCAGATTTACAGTCCAGCTACTAACTTTTACTGACTTCATGACAAAGATTACTTTAAAAGTTTAATTCTATTTTATTTTTAATAAGAAACATCAATAAGGCTACAAGCCTCACCAGTGTTCAAATCTAGGAACAGGGACATTTTTGAATGGTTTGTTGGAAGTAATCTTTAGGAATGTTCCCATCTTAAATCACTTTATAGGAATTAAAAATCATCATGAATTGTAAGTACCCATTGTGTTTTTGAGGTTTGGAATTAAGGAAGTACAATGAATTTGCTGAATGAGGTCTACTGTTTCTTGTCTTATTTTCTTCAGGGTAGTGAATCTTAAAATATACTGCCATGTTTGCTGAATCTGTTTGTGTGTGTGTGTGTGTATAGCCATTTTGAAGTAGGAACAGAAGTACAGAGAATCCTTTAGGAATTTACTGTAAGTCAGTAATGGATTTTGCTTGTTTTCAGGCCTGGTTTTAAAATGTCTTGTAAAAAAATAATATCCCCAATGCATATTGTGCAGGAATTAATGTGGAACTAGAGCAAAATTACTCTGCCTCTTATGCATTAAAAAATCCCAGTGACACTAGGTTCAAAACATTGCAAAAATGTGTTTCTCCCTCCTTCTCTCTCTCCAATATTTTAGCAACTCAGTATAATTCTTCATTATTGTGTTGTTTGATATATGGGAAAGGGGACCTTGAACATAGAGTAAGTGCTTCTAGTATAGCTGTAAGAGATGTGATCTGCAAAGCATAGTATTACGTAAGTCTGATAAAGCAGAATGTTTTTAAGCCATTAGCCAAAACAGGTTTTGTAATGACAGGGGTTTAACTGACTGGTGTACCATGAGTTTATAGTGGTTTAGCATCATCACCCATGTAAGGAAAAGCCATAGATAAACCTCATTTTTGTAGCTGGACAAGATTTTTACCTTTAAAGGCATTATTTCTTCCCCTTTTATCATGGCAAGATTGCATTAAGAAAAGAAGCATTTCATACTTACAGAAAACAATTTATCAAAGTATTGAAACTACTTTTACATCTTTATATTATCTTTATATTATGTAAATATATGTATGTCCAGGAAGGAACCCTGATTTAAACTGACACTGCTTCAAGTGGAGCCTGGACCAGATGACCCCCTTCTATTCTAAATGCCTCTGTGATTTTGCAAACCTGAGGGATGAATTTTACTATTTTAAGGAGTCCTGCACTGAATTCAGAGACCAGTCCACAGTTTTTGAACACAGCCTAAACTTGCAGTGACCTACCAGGGTAGGTCCAGCTGAAGAACCAGGGCTTTGGATATGATTTATTTTTTTTAATCTTTCTACACGCTGGATTTTATCGCTGGCCTTGGTCCCAGGAGATCCAGGTTTTATCCTTGCTCAGTTATTGATTTACAGTGAGAACCCATGGAAGACACTTCTTTTCTGGTTCACTTTCTCCATCCACAGAAAAGGGCATATCTGAGTCTGAACTGAGAAAAAACCTATGGCATTATTATAGTCTAGTGAGTACCACTCAAGTTTACTTTTACTAGGATGGGATGTTGTCAAGACTTGTCAAAATAGGGCTCTTGTCACCACCAAGACCCATAGAAGAGGATCTGTTCCTTCTATATCTGTTGATCTCCTGTTTTCTTTATACAGACAGAATTCATTTCCTAGAAATCTTGTAATTGAATTAAGCAAACACAGCAGCCACTTTATGATTCTGTGGGAGATGGTGTTTAGAGTGGGAGGATGAATAGAGGAAATAAGATTAAGTTAAGCAAGGAAAAAATTAAGCTGAACATCAGGAGAAATATTTTTCCCATGTTAATGTTTGATAAGCTGTGATTGCGATTTCATAATCCAAGGGAAGTAGTGGGGGGTTCATGATGTCTTTGAACATGGCACATCAGAAAATATATTTTTGTTTCTATTTACTGGACTTCCGAGTACATTGTGATCTGGTCTGGCTTGAATTACACAGTCTAATTAAAACAGACCCTGATTTAATGGGCTAGATACACAGAACATTTAGGTACACGAATGCTGGTGTAAGCTTTGCATGCAGTTGCATTAATTTGCATGCCCAGTTACAAGAGTTCTGCGTAGAAATTGGTTAATTGCACCAATTGAGTCACTGATTGGGCATAATACCCTTCACAATAGCCTGATTTACATACACATTGATGCAGGCTTGCATGTATAGTTATGTGAGGTACAGTGCTCATATTTTGTATATATAAGAATGCAAGTAAATTGCTTGAAAATCTGTCCCGGTAGATCTCTTCCACCTCTACTTTAGATCATTCTGTTTGCTAAGTAATAGATCATCCCACTCTGATAATAAAGTGTGTCAGCTTGGAGAGTGAATATCAATTAAATGAGTAAATAAAATGCTGCCAAAGGTGTATTTTTGTCTTTTACCTAAAAAACTCCTTTTTTGTAGCTATCATAACTAAAATCCTGGAATGTTTTAGGGCACTTTTCTGGCTGTGAAAGGCAGCTTATTCTTTCAGCAATTCTCTTATTTATTAGCCCCTTTTCACTTGGATTTGTTTATTAAACCATAAGCCTGATTGAATTCCATATATGGCACACCCATGCTATTCCCACTAAATTCCATAGGATATGGTTTTAATTGAGGTCAAGGCCTCATGGTATTGGAAGCTATCGAACTGGTGATATACATCTCATGACTAGAATCTGGTTTGAGGCAGTTATATTGTCCAGTAAGCAAGTTCCACACCGCAGTCTCCAAAGGAAGTCAATATTATTTTTCTTGAAGCAGCAAAAACAACTCAGTTTATCTTCACTTAGACTGTTTTTAGGTAGGGCAACTGAGTTGCAAAATGCAAAGGTGACCTAGAATACTATTAACTAAACCAGATCTCCTTCTGGAGAACTAGATCTTGGTTTACTAGTGAGTCTCTTACTTCTCCTTGCCTTCCTCTGTCTCCAGATAACAGCAAACTGACCTGCTTGGTTTCTTCTGTTCAGCTCCTCACTGGCAATAGAACGCAATGAGCCCTCCTATGGCTTTCTGTTGTTATGTATCACTCTTTGACAAAGTAAAACATGCTGTCCCACAAAAAATGATGGGAAGACTTTTAACTTAACACAATAGGTGTACAGGATGATCTAACCCATTTGTTCTCCTTTTTGATTAGAACTACAGGGCTTTGGGATAGTCCTGAGAGAAATAGGGTTGAAGATTTCATAAAGCCATTCTAAAGGATATGATATTATACTTGGGCTTTAGTCTCAGCACACACATTGAAGGCCCTGGTTCTTGGGGTTGTTTTTTTTCCTATTCCCATGTTAAGAAGAGAGATCAAAGAGAAGAAGGAGTATAAGATAAAAGCTATCTACCTTTGTATGTCCAGCTGCTTGAGACTAGTCTGGAGCATGCCTAGACAAGTCTAGGAAAACTTCCCACTGCTTGTAGCTTGGGTTCTACTTCCCATACCTCCATCAGGAGCTACATGAAGAAGAGCTGCATGGTCACACTACATTCTTCCTCCTATCAGAGGGCTGAAGGATTTCGCCAGCAAGGATTTCCACCCATTGTAAAGCTATTTCAGACTGCCAGAGTGGATCAATAGGATTGGCAGGAGCTGGGCCAGATGGACTTACTGAAGTAAAATGAGTCCTTAAAAGTAGAATGATCTTATTTAAGGGGCCTGATATTCTTATAAGATAAACAATAATCTGCACTTTAAAATACAAGATACTTTGCAGAACAGCTTCCAAGCAATGACTGTCCCAGAATAGCTAAAAACTGTCACACTTCAGGTGAATGAAATATCAGCTCCCTCAACACGGGGGCAGTGAGAAAGTGAAGCGTCATTAACAGATTAAGCATAAATTGAATCTCAAGACCTTCAGGTGTAGTCCCATTATTGTAGGGAAAAATAAAAATTCAGTGTGATTTGATGGGAATCCATAAGGCAGAAAATAAGAGAAACTGCTGCTCAGAAGAGCCAAAGTGAGAAAAGCTCTCCTGCTAGTAACAAAAACAAGTTATTGCTTGATAAATAGAGAAGTGAAAAAGAAAAGGGACTAAACTGGGGCCCAGACTTTGGCACGTACTTAAGGTAAGCAAGTGGAAAGCTTAGATCCAGTCACTGTAGAAAAAGAAATCTGGGTAAACACTGGTATCACCAAAAAAGGAAAGGAGATGCCACCATTTTCCTTTCATTGGAATTGATGTGTCTAAGGCAGGAAACATCATTTTCCACTAGAATTTTTTATGCTTCCTGTCATGAAAAACAAATCTACTCCAGCACTGGCCCTCTGTCCTATAAAAAGTCGACTCCTGCCATCCAAGTGCATGTCTTTGAATAATGAATCCTGAGAGCAGCTGAGAAAGAATTCATAGCAAAGCCTACATAGCTTTCTCAGGTGCCAGGCTGACAAGTTTAGATTTAGTCAAGAGTTTTTAGAAGCTCAGGTAAAGAAATAAGAAGTGGAAAGCTTCATTATTATTTCTTGTTGTGGCTAGATGTACAGAGAACTAGTCAGCTAGCAGCAGAAAATTGACAGCTTTTCAAATTCCCTCTAAAAAATTGAAGGTGTTTTTTCAGGATTTTTTTTGTTCATTCCAGTGTTGTCTTCTCTGTTTCTCGTGTGTTTTGCTATTTCCACTTTGGCTGGTGCTGTAGTAATAGGAATGATTATTCTTGAAGGCCAAAACTTCAAATAACAGCAAAGTAGTGGAAAAAAATATTTCCATCAAGAAAAGAGGGAGAAAGGAAATACCTCCCTCTCCCAAGATAATGCCATACATGATGAATGCATCTCTTGATCACATTAAAGAGTTTAATTCATGTAAAATTACAAAGGCATGAAAATGAGCAGGATTCCTTTTGAAGTAAAGACAGCTGATGTCATCTCAGTGGTCATTTCTCAGGGATGCAACTCTGAGCTTATTAATAATGAAACTGAGAATTGGGAGGAAGAGTGTTATTGTATTTTTGTGGGTTTTGGAGTTTTTTTCCATTTCTGAGGAGAAACAAGCCAAGCTACTTGGAGTATTCTGGCATCTGGAAACACTGGCATCCTTTGAAACAGTTACTAGAATTTCTATCTGCTCAAAGAAATTCTTGTCTCCGTCATTTGCTATATACACCAGGATAATTTGCTTCCAGTCTGCGACACTCTTGTATTTCAGGTGATCAGACAGAGTAACCCTGTCCTTGCTGTGGTCCAGGAGTTTCCACATAGCCTTTACCCACTGCCAGCAGCAATAGTCATATACAAGACTAAAAGTCTGGGTACCTCTGTGGTAGACTGTTCCATGCTATTAGGTCCTTTCTGAGACAATATTATGGCAATTGTAAGATGAGGCTATATGAAACACCAGACACTTAGTGAAATCTCAGACTGTGCTCTGCATGACTGCAGAAGGAGGGATTGAGTTTGGTGTAAGACAGGTCAGCTTGACATGAGTGGTACCAAGATGAGATTTGCATTAAGGGAGATAACAGTATATAATATGCTGTTTAAAGGCATGGAAAGTAAATGGGAAGATGTATTCATTCACCAAAAAGAGGACTCAAATTTACAGTTTGCTTAGAACTTAAGGAATGTATGTCAAATCATGACAGGTAGTGCAAAAAATATAAAATAGTATCCAATATATGACCTAAAGGATATTCTCGCATTAGGTCCAAGTACTTTAGACTCAATTCCTCCATTAATAGTGTAGTGACCTGAGTAACAGCAGTCTGGTGGTTAAATTAACAGTTCTTTCTCTGAAAGCGGCACTCGGCAGATCTCATTGATAAAGTAAGAGATTGATGGATATATTTAGAAATAACATAATGATTTCAGTGCCTAAGTTGGATGAACAAGTTTCCACACCATACTGATAAATTTGTAGAAGAACACTGCAGAGCTTCATTAGAGAACTAAGAAGAAATTGCAGGAGTTCTTGGTCCCACAATCTCCTTTTCCCCCTGTATTAAAGATCTATAATCTTTCCTTACCAAAGAAAAAATATAACCTGGGGTGAGATCCATCTGTCCTAACCTTGAAGGGCAAAAGAGAGACATCTAAGTCTGAAGTAGCTATGCTAGACTCCCTTTATGGTAAGTGGAGAGAAATAGTCCTCTCCTGAGAATGATTCATCACATCCTGAGATACACATCTCAGATAACTCAACTGCGTGCTTCCAAGGCTTGCTTGTTTCTTTCCATTGACTGCAAACGAAAAGTCCTGACTGTCTGACTACTGATATCTAAGTACAGGTGAGGTTCTCATTATCTTGCACCTGCCTCAGCAGTCCCAAACCTCTCTTCCTTCAGTTACTACATCTCTTTAGTTATTTTAGACTTCTCTACCAATGACTCATCCCAAATAGCACCAGCATTTTTGCTTGGAAAAAGCATTTGAGTGAGATAATCTCTATATAAGTTGAATCATATTTTAAAAGTGTCTCACCCACCAACACAGCACTTCTGAGGAGTCTTAACAGCAGATGTCCTTAGATGGAAGTTCACACTGGACTTTTAGGTGAAGATAATTTTAATCTCTCTGTGTGTGTGTATGTGTGTGTGTGTATGTGAGTATGTGTTAACAGCACATATAACAATGTATTGTGTATGGGAAGAATAGGTGAACTTTACCATTTCATCCAAGCATTGTATGCTACAGTAAATATCAGCGATAATGATATTGACTTTAAGGTATTGCAGCTTCAAATGTCAGTTCTACTCTAACACTCTGTTGGATTTAATTTACATCTCTTCCTCCTACTTCAAAAGCTGCAAAAGGAGGATGTCGGCAAGAGAGACTTGACACAAACACACCTTGTCTCTGTTTTCTGCCTCCTTTTTTAGTAATTTTTGTGTTGCAGATTTTTGTCCAGGGCTGAAGAACTAACTCAACAGCCCTTTAATTCTGATTGTAAATAAGTGTGCTTCAGACTCAGGGGTAAATCAAATAGATGAAATACCAGAAGCCTCAAAAGGGAGCTCTCTTGCCAAAGGTGCTGCAGCTGAATCAAAAGGTCAAGGAAGTATTAGTGGCAGTTTCAACAGAAATGAAACCAGCTCCAAAAACTGAAGAGCTCATAAGAATAACATTTAAACAGCACTTCCTAGCCCTTTACAGACATTAACTAAGTAATCCTCATGGCACCATGGTGGTATAAGCAGAAGTGCAATGGTGGTATTGATACTGAAGTCTAGTACTAACATGCACTTTGCAACCAGATCTGCACCCTATAATTGAATTAAAATCCTGTATTTTAGATCCTTAGAAATGGCAAAATATAGGCTTAAAACTCAAAGTAGGCAGGAAACAGATTATTCATTCATCAAGAACTTTGCCTCTTTCTGAGTCTATGTAAGAGAAGTTTATGAACAGTTGATTTGCAGGAGGGGGGCAACACAGGAAGACCCAAACTACTTCATTTAGTCCAGATATTTCACTTTGATAATCCTAAACTGCTACATTTTCTTTTCAGGTCTTTGGTTTTATTTTATATTTTAAAGGAGTGTTGCAGTATATCATTCATAGTGCAGGATAAAGTAAAAGTTACTAGGGAGACCAATTCACTGTGGGTCACTTTTCCTAAAATCCCACAAGGAAACAGTACCAGAGAACCCTTTCAGTTACAGTTTTAAGATTACTAGATGAATTTGGTTACTAGTGTAAATCTTTTTCTTTCAGTTTTTTCTTCTATTACTCTTACCCTTCCATTATATAGTAAATCTTATCCATTTTCTCTTAGCTATCCTTTGTGTTTGTAGGCAGAGGAAATTACCTAAATACCTCTGTGTTTTTCAGAACAGGAAGAATGACCTTAACTAGTGTATATAGAGGTGTCTCCTCTATATCTCAAAGATGAAGGTGCTGAAAGACTGTGTTTTTCTTAAAGGGTGATTAACAGGACAAGAAATAAATTCATAAACTTGAAGGGGAAAGATGCCAATGACGAAAGGAATTATTTAATATGGCCCATAGGGATATAACTAAGAGTAATGGGATACAATTAAGCAAAGAAAAACTCTCAATAAATATCAGAAATAAAACACTTACTGGCAGTGAAGTATATGAAGCCATGGTCTCCCAAAGGAAAGGGTGGAAAATCCATTGCTAAGGAGACTCACAGGCACGTTAGGCAAAACAGAGGAACATATGCAGGAAAGAACATTCAGACACTGGCAAGGGAAATGGCTGGATGACCTACAAAAAATAGGTCTTTTTCTGTTTCTTACTTCTGGTACTGGCAATTACCATCCTATAAATCTAACTTCTCTCCCCATTAAAATAATAGAATGTAAAGACGGAGGAAATATCATGAAACTTCTAGAGGACAATGGGATCATGAGCCGTGAGCAAGATGGGGTTGAGAATTATTAACATCAGAGAGTAAAGTGAAAGCAGAGGGAAGGTTGTGTGATAAGATTTGAGTAATAAATTTGATACGATGCATCTGAAAATCTTGAACCCAAAAGGTCATTTAGATGCCTAAGATACTGCCACTTTCTTGTTAGGACTGTCTGTGCGGGAAGGTGATGATAAACAGCAGAGTTTCTAATGATGGAGACTACCCTGAAAGAATATTGCAGTGCCTTTTCCCTTGTGGCGTCTTCATTCCTGATGCAGAAAAGAACCAGCATGATAATGATGTTTCCCACTAACAGGAAGTTAATCTTAGTCCTAAATGCCTGTCATGGCAAAGAGATGTTTCCAAGGGATGTACCTAGATTTGCAGTACCATTTGCTTGAAGGAAAGTTATTTCAAAATTGTTCCTTTTCAGGCTTCTCACACTTTTGATTATTCTAGACAGTGCTAGTCATAGCTGGTGGTAATATACTGCTGCAATTTAGAGGAACATAGTTTTTCATATGATTGTTGCACTATCTTCTTTTTTTTTATTAGAAAAAATGAAGCACAAAGAGGTCATTTCACTTGAATATACTGGGTTTGATATAACTGGGAACAGACAATCTGACTTTCGGGGCCCTAAAGAACCTTCAAGATCCCCTTACATCACTGCAATGGGACTCACTGGTCACTGTAAATGAAGAAGTTTGGGCACGATCTCCCTAAATGGTCTTTATAAATTTAATCATTGAAACCTGCCCAGCCTAGCTGCTCATGCTGGTGGGATGTGTGGAAATTTCTGTTTCTCTCCTTCAACTATAAATTAAAACTAGAAGACTAGTCCAAATGTAGCTATAGATTAATGGAGATAAGTATAATTACACCGTCTTGTAACCAAATCCTGCATAACAGTTACCTGCTTTTGTAGTCCTTCCAGAACAGTATCTTCAACCTCCAAATAATGTGTTTAGATGCCCCATATTGTCATATAGTATTTTCTTTTCAAAGCAGCTGCATTTCTGAACACAGAATTATAGAATCACAGAATGGTTTGAGTTGGAAGGGACCTTCAAGATCATCTAGTTCCAAACTCTCTGCAATGGGCAGGATCACTTCCCACCAGTCCAGGTTGCTCCAAGTCCCATCCAACCTGACCTTGAACACATTCAGGGGAGCGACAGCCACAGCTTCTCTGGCCAGCCTGTGCTTGTGGCTCACTGCCCTCACAGGAAAGAATTTCCTCCTACTATCCAATATAAACCCACCCTCTTTCAGTTTGAAATCGTTCCCCCTTGTCCTATCACTCCATGACCTTGTACAAAGTCCCTCTCCAGCTTTCTTGTAGCCCCTTCAGGCCCTGGAAGGTGTTCTAAGGTTTCCCCAGAGCCCTTTTCTTCTCCAGGCTGAACAGCTCCAACTCTTTCAGCCTGGAGCTTTCTCATCCCTTATGGCACCATGTAATTATATTTTCCCACAGTTTCCTACAAGCAGAAGTCCTGCTTCTTAAGTGAATTTCTACANAGCCCCTTCAGGCCCTGGAAGGTGTTCTAAGGTTTCCCCAGAGCCCTTTTCTTCTCCAGGCTGAACAGCTCCAACTCTTTCAGCCTGGAGCTTTCTCATCCCTTATGGCACCATGTAATTATATTTTCCCACAGTTTCCTACAAGCAGAAGTCCTGCTTCTTAAGTGAATTTCTACAGACTAGAGGAGGTTCTTGTAGTTAATTCTTAGACTTCATCTGGACATTCCCCATCTCCTCCCACCTTCATGAGCCATATTTATGCTGTCTGATAGATGACTAGCCCAGGCCAGGAACAACACATATAAACTTGTGAAGGCCCTACCATGAAGATCTTTCATATTTCAAAAAACAGTTGTTCATATTAGGAACTCCTTAAAGAAGGGCCTGGTTTTACCACGGATTTCCTGTTTTGCCCATCATGGTTAGTACCTGGACATATCTTGTGCCCAAGGGGTAACTAAAGCATCACTAAACAAAGCTGCCTTCCTACACTATTGCCATGACTCCTGCTCCTGATTCCACACAGTGCATGCAGACCAATGCAGGCTGTGCTGGACCAAGTGAGGGGGAAGCAGGGAACGTGTTTTAATCTGAGCAGACATGCCTTACTTTATTGTGCTGCACTCCAATACTAGCCGTTTCCCAGCCTTGGTGGTCTGTGCTGGATTCAATCTGAAAGGTCAGCCGGAGAGGGGAGGCCAGGCAGCCGGAGAGGCCCGGTGTGTCGGAACACTATGTTTAATTACACACAAATTTACTGCAGCATGTCAGGAGGGAGGCAGGGAGCTTGTCCCATGGAAAGGTCAGGCATTGTGTGGTGGCTTTACCTAAATTACACTAGGAGGAATGGAAGTGAGACTCTGACCTTGTATAATGAATATACAGCCAGACCCCAGCGGGCACAGTGCATTCATGTGTTTGGTTCATCTTAACTTTAACTCCTTCTCTTGCTTCTCTAGACAAAGCAAAAGTAATTCTCTACCATACTTGCTGAAATGCCCTAGATTTTGCTATTCTCAAGATGTGGTTATATTTCGGGCTACAAAACACTAAGTGAATTAGGATGTTCAAAGAGAAAACAACAAAACTATGACAATTTTTGGACACACAAAACTCTCTTTCTATGCATAAGAAATGGGCATCTGAAGGAGGTCAGGAAACCAAGTGCAAAGAAGAGCTTCAACAGTCAGGATGCAGAATTTATTTTTTCAGGTTAATTTGATGGGTTTTATGTCTCTCTGAAATGTATATTCTCCAACTTTAGTATATTAGGAGCTCTCATAATGGTTTCCTTGACCATTTTCTTGTATAATAGTTTGAAGAAGAAAAGAATTATTTTTATTTTTTTTTACCTATGCATTTATTTAGCCTGATGTGGGTTTAGCTTGTTTGTTTGATTGATACTGGTGAAGGGAAAGTGGAAAGAGGGTGGGAGGATAATTGCTTTGACTGTTAAGATTGATCTGTATTTCAGTTAGAACCCGTGGTCACCACCAAGATCAGGATCCCACTGTGCTAAGTGATGTGCATGCACTCATTCAAGTATAGCCCCCACTGCAAAGACTGCCCAATTGCAAGTAAAACTGACAAGGATTAAGATAGGGAAAAAATAAGAAGCTGGGAGAAATTAAATCAGTTTCCCAAGATTACATCTGATTATTAACAAATTTGATGGGAACTTAGTTCTACCAATTTCCAGTCTAGTTCTGAGTCTAGTTCTAGTTTTGACATAGACTTGTTCAAAGACATGTTCATGATGAGAACACTTATTTGGGGAAGGTGTTGATTGGAAATTTTTGTATGTAACTAACAGTGGTTAGATTGCAGATTATATTAATAGCTTGACAAGACTTAATTGCTTCTGTAACTAACCAAGTCTGATAAGGCCAACAGATTTCCTTTTCCTTGGAATGGAAAATCATAGACTGATCCCATTTTATTCAAAGCAGTTGTTTTAATACTGCCGTAAACAATGAGATTTATATTATTTTTTGGCAGATTGGCTTCCTGGAATATTATTTTAGTTTTCTTAAATGAGAAATGAAAAGAAGATAGTAATAGCGATGGTTACTAGTGCCATATTTCTGTATCCTACCATCATACTGGTATTTACTCTGCAGAACAAGTAAGTGACCTGTCACTTACAAATGAAAGTATTCAAGACCAATAAAGAATTTATTTCTGTATGTTTGAACTTACTCATTCCACGAACAAACATGAAGATAACTCATTTCATCAATCTCTTTCCTGATTAACTATAAGAATTTAGGTAACTACATAAAGAGAAGTGATGGCATAAGAAGAAAAAATTACATAAGGAGTTTGGAGTTAATTATATAGTAAGGAAAAATAAACCAAATAGTAATAAATAAATAAATAAATCCAGTAACTGGGGACTATATATCTACAGAAACTTCTCCCTAAGAACCATCACACAGTCCAGGAACCATCAAAACTGAGACACAACATGGTTTTGTTACTTTGAAATAACAGCAATTTAAGCAGTATATTATTGAGGAAAAGTACTACATTAGCTGAGGGTTGGACTACATGATTTCATAAGGTGGATCTGTTTCTTTTTCTCGAGATTGTTTCTGACCCAATTTCACTTGATGTTAAAGGATTTTAGCATTCTCTTGCCCTGCAGATTTTAAGAGGCCTGGACGATTGTCAGCAACTCAGTTCAAAGCAATTGTACACAAATTCAGTAAAAGAAACTATATTTTCCTTTATAATCAAAAAAATAGATACGTGCCTAAAGTGGTGACATATGAATGAGCCAGCATGTGTGCTATGGGCACTACAGTTGTGTGAAATGGACACTACAGTTATCGAAACATAGAATCATTGAATCATCAAGGTTGGAAGAGATCTTCAAGATCATCCAGTCCATCCCCTACCTACATCACCACTAACCCACATCACCCAGTGTCACATCCAGGTGCTTCTTGAACACCTCCAGGGGGGGTGACTCCACCACCTCCCTGGGCAACCTATTCCAATACCTAATCACTCTTGCAGTGAAGAAATTTTTCCTAATGTCTAATCTGAATCTCCCCTCATCCTTAAAGTTTAGAGGCCTTTTTACTAAGGGCTAAATATTTGTGTAATGAACAGAAAGTTCCAGCACCGTAACATTTTTTAGAGTCCAGATTCATTCCACCTAACTGAGGAGTCTTGACACTCTTGGAGTTTGAATAGGACTCTGAATTGAATAGCTCCCTGGAGCCTTTCTCTCCATTTTCTATAAAGTGAAATGGTAGAGATTTGTCCTCTTTCATTAGGTGTGGCAAAACCAGTTAAAATCCTTCACACTTCAAATACTGTCTATCTAAAACCACTGTATAGTTGCGTAATCTGAGTATCTCAACATCACTAAATGTTCTGGTGAGTCATGGAAATGTTATTCATCTATTTTATAAGTGTGTGTATGGGAAATGAAATGACTGGTCCACAAGGCTTGGGCAACACTAGGTATCCAGATCCATGAGTTCTGTGCATATGCAGCTGTAAACCAACAACATAAGTTCGAGCAGAACACACATAACTCTCCATTCTAACCACAGGAAAGGGTAGAAGTTACTTTCATTGATCTGAGAAGAGATCAAAGTAAATTCCTTCCCCCTATTCCTATCAATAGTTAGTGTGTAGTTCATTTCAGCTAACATGGCAGCCTGTGTGTTTGAGTTAGTCATATGGAAGACCTCGTCAACAGAGAGAAATAAGTCATTTTGAGTGACATTCATATGGACCCTCATTTGTGAAATCTGTGTTTCCTCTTTCATCTGCTACTGCGTGCACTGTACCCCAGAAACACTATTTCTCTCCTGAACACCAGCAGAGTTTAACTTCACCCCGTTTCTCTAGGGCATCTGCAAAACTTTTGGTACCTCAGTGATTGCCCTGAGCACTCACAGCCTTTCTCCTTTCCTTCCAATCTCACTTCTCTCAGCAAGGAAATCAGCAGAAGTAATTCTTGTATCTTCTTAAGTTATAAATTTTAGTTAATGGCAATCTAAATTCATCACCCCCTGCAACGCTGCCTAGAAAATATGAGTCTGTCATGTACCCATGCAGTGGTGATGAGAATGGCCTGAGAGGGATGTGAGCCCCAGCCCCAGCTTGCAACAGTCAGGGTAAATACAGTAAAGCCCTCTGGCTCTTTCTGGGGGCTGACCAAATTGGAAAAAAAGGCAGGAAGAGATCATATGTTCTTTATATTATTTAAGTTACACTCCGAAGGTTAGAAAAACAAAAACGAAAAACAAAACTAAAACCAAAACCAAAACAAAACAAACAAAAAAAGCAAAAACAAAAACAAAGAAATAAGAACAAACAAACCCAAACCTATCAAAGAATGCAAAGCACAGAAACAACAAAACCAAACATGCACAGGCATGCACAGAAAATGTTCCTCCAGCACAGAGTCAAAGCTGAATTTAATATGGAGAACTTTTTCCTTTTAAACTGAAACCTCCAATAATTGCCTAGTGTTCGTAGGAATGTAAATTACTCCTTTTGGTCTCTATGTGGGGAGCAAGGAGATGAATGGGAGTCTAAATTGGTTTTGCTTCCTGTTCCCTGTAGTGGATGCAGGATTAGTCCACTGTGTCTCTTTGCCCTTCCATTTCCTTGAAGACATGGGGAAACCTTCATTTTGCCAGGAGTTACTTACTCATTAAAATGAATCAAACAAGCCAGATTGTAGCAGGCATTTGAAAACCTGCTATCTGTCAAGAATTTTAAATTTAAAATTAACATTGAGTCCTCCTTTAAGACAAAAACCTTGACCTTAAGTTGCGTAGTGATTGGCAAGCACTCCCCATCCCCTGACTCGATTAACATTTAAATGCCATTTTGTGTGAATATGAGTGGCGCCTTTGGAACAAACAAATTACTAATGTCTTCCTGCAGGAATGGAGCATCAGAAGTGCTTTATTAATTTTATGTTTAATTGAAAATCCCTTCATTCCAAAGAGGTCTATGGGGCCTATGGAAAGTAGCCTCTTGGTCTCTACAGGTGATATCCCCGTTAGCCTATTCTTCCTTTATTTGTGTTTCTGGGCATATGTTGCAATGGGAGAATGAGGAACACAGGGGAAACCTTGTCTTAGATGAGGAAACATATATGTTCTGTGTTTGATTCTTCTGAGAAGGAGCAAGAAGGAACAAATTGTGACTGTTAAGCTTTAAAGCCTGTGGTACAATACACAACTGCTGTAACAATGAATAAACAGAGCTATTGAGAAATTCAGATCTTTCATGAAAATTAACAGAACAAGGCAAAGCTATAAGCAGAACTTAGTTCTGACTGAGCAGTTGGGATGTTGATATCTTAGGAGATGAACACTTTGCAGACCTAATCACTATCCATGCCACATATTCAGATCATCTTAAATAGTGTTTTCTGGACCTCACACATATCTTTGTAGCTCATGCAGGTTATAACCTATAGGTTCACCTTATTAGATAGCACTAGAGGTCCCCCCACTCTATCTGACCCACAGAGGGTAGTTTCACATTGGATTATGATCTGAAGTTTTCAGGTTAGCCTATCAGTGTTTAGCGTTTCAACAAGGTATCTGAGGGCCTATGTGCTTGGCAGGGGAGAGGATAAAAGAGAATGCTTCACCAGCCAGCACATTTATCTGCCAGCACTAATTGTGCAAATGGGGAGAAATTTGTAAGATGCAAAGGTGCTGTTCAGAGAACAGCAGAATTTGCTGCTACATCGAATAAATAAATATGCATATGCAAATTACAAATGGGCTGCTTTTTTCTTTTTTTGCTAGGATAATGCCCGCCATCCCCTTCAAATTATGTCAATTTGACATTGTAAATTTGCAAGGTACACACAGGAATCCTGATACACCAAACTTGGCGCTCATTCTGTTTAGAGTGTTTTTCCCCCCATCTCATTATCTCTGTCAGTTAATTGTCGTTCAGCCACTTTACCATATTCTATATTTAAATTTTGCATAAGAAAAGATGAGATTTTATTTAATTACTCCCTTGTCCCACCTTTTCTTGCTAGAACTCCCATTACAGTCTGCCTATACAGACATGCTACACATCTTCTCTATCTGCAGAGATTTTTAGGTATATACATTTGAGCTAATCAGCATGAGCTTCTGTTACGGTCAGTAGAGAAAATTACACTTTTTTATGATGTGATTCCTCTCATCCTAACACTGAAATCTAAAATCAGTCAAATGAATCTTGTCCCAAAAGCACATTTCTTTTTGTTGATTACAGAGAAAATCAAAAGTGACTAGCTCAGATGGAGTTATCTATGTTCAATGACCACATCTGTCTGCATAAACTTAAATTCACTCTGGTCTCCTGGAGGAGAAATGTCCTAGAGGCACCAAACCCAAACTATTATCTCATACTTCTCAGCAGGACTCCTTAGCTCACATGGAGTTAAAAATTCCTGTGTACTTAGAGATTAGTGAAGGTGCAGTTGTACCTGCATATGAAAAATCATGCAGACATGTCCTAGGTGCTTCTCTGGCTTCAGCCTTCCCAAAAGGCGTTGGAGATACTTTGTTTGAGTGTACACACCCCTCAGAAATATATAAATCAGATTGTGTGGTGACAGTTTCATGGTCATTTTAATGTTGAACACCCCCCCTGCCCCCTGATAGGTCGAGGATGCTTGTTCCAAAGAATATTTAACCTTCAGCTATCTTCATACTTTTAAGTAGTATTATGATGAAAAGCTCTTCCCGACCTGAGTGTTATGCAAAAGACTTACAAGATTTCTCACTTCAGTCAGACTGAAACTTTTATTTTTGTACAAAAGAGGCATAGCAACTTTACAGGTGTTCAGTCTTTCAAGCTGTCTCAGACTTTTACCCATGTTAAAAAAAACCACCCCAAAACCAAAATACATGAGCTGTATGTGTGTCTTGTGTTGATCTGTTTCTAGCTGGACCATGTGATGTTAAAATTCATCTGCCTGACTTCAATGTATGGCTCTTTTTTGCAAGTGCTGAAGACAATACTAGTATCTAAGCATTTTGTGGGTTGACCTCACAGCAATTCTACTGTTTTCTTGAAATCCTGGGTTTGGTTTTCTCACACAGAGATGATGAATCAGTGTGCAGAGTGCAGGTGACCTGGTCAAAGGTGTGTGGTTAATGCAGTTAATCACCTGTTCTGCTCTTCATCATGTCATTGTGTAATTTATAAGATCACTGCTCTAAATCTATTGACAAAAGAGCATACCATTGGTGTGAAAGACAGTCTAAATGTGGGTAACAGAAATGTAAAAAAGATGTTCCAATAGAGTTCGCTTTTTATAAACTGGATATACATTATCATGTTTAAGAGATGCTGACTTAACGTTTTAAGTAAAATATAAACATTAAAGGATTCCTTCATCTCTAAGCAGGACGATCTAGAATAAAGAGGGAGTTGTGTGGAAAGGCTCGTCATGAGTAAATGTCCAATAACATGGCTGTGGACAGCCACATTCAGGAGATACCAGCAATCTCAATATTCCTGAAAAAAGAGCTGGAAGGACAGATTAGAAAATATAGGATGCAGTTTTGCTAGTTGTTTTCTGTTACATATTTCCTCTTGATTTGTCTGATTGAGTATTCAAGATCCCAAATAAAAGGTCTTTCTTTATTTCCCATGGCGGTTACAACCTAATATACTTTTGATTTAGGAAAATTCTCCTTGGTATTCATCTACGTCTTTCATTTTTCTTTCTATGTTTGTGTGTAATTCTATCAGCAGATGTTCTGTGCAAAAGCAATGACATTTTGGAACCCGGAGCAGCATTTTCCTTCTGCAGCATGGTCAGCCAGTAGCAAAAAGCTCTTGAACAGATCACTGACTTCCTTAAAGATTTTATCTTTCATCAGTTTCCAAAAGAAAGTGAGAGTAGGCCAGAAGTCTAAATAAGAAGTATCTTTATGGACTTGGATGCTGTGACTTTATCTGTCTGTGGAATAGCCCATTTTGAAGGATTGCCAGTATATGAGGAACAGCACAGGAAAATACAAAGCAAATCAGAAACCAGCACATACTGTTCTTTCATTCTTTTCAAGAAAAATATATTTTTCCTACAGAAAATATTGGTAATGATATTAAGGATTAATTTTTTATAAAAGAAGGGAGAAACAATGATCTAAAAGCTATATTCTTTAAAATTGCAAAGCTTCCAAAAAATCTTTTAGTGATATTTAGCTTCATTTTTTACAAAAATTCTTACACAAAGAGAAACATGATGGGGAAAAAATATCCTAAAGTTTTAGGAAAACAAGGAGGCTCCTCTGTTTCTGAAAGTTTACTTCAAAATAAATAAACTTACTACAGCTTCTATCACATCTATTAACATTCTGATGCTGGTTTTTCTTAGAAACAGCACAAATTGTTTAGGTTTTTGTCAAAGATGAAAATAAAAGAGAGTAGTGATGTCTGCTGTGAAATAGAGGGCAGAAGTCTGGGTGTGTGTATATGTGCATTGGGAAGAGGCAGAAAAATAAGGGAGAGGTTTTGAAATGAGTTTGCTTTTATTCAATCACTTGCCCAGGATCTTTCTTAGTGCTTCAGAAAGCTTTCAATAAAAAACAAATAAAATGTATAATAAAATATGGACTCACAACAAAATTTCAAATGACCATCCCAGTACAAGCCCATAAATAAAAGATTCAGCTAGTGAGACACCCACAAGATACATTTTCAGAAGGCTTTTAAACTGATTAAGGAAGTTGACTTCATGTATATTGATAGTGGAGAGTACATTTTCCTACAAACTGCAGGCAGATGAGGAACTATATACCAAGGGTAACCCAGACTGCAGTTTTGTGAGGCTATAAAACCAGCCCTTCCAACAGGTTGTTCTTAGAAGTAGACTGTCATTAAATCTTAAAGAAAGATTTACGTATGTGTTCTTTTTCTTTCTTCCTCCTCTACCTACTTTAATTCCAAAAAGTTTTACAATCCTCAGTGTAATAGCTCATCTATCTGCAAAATAAAATCGAATTTATTCGGTAAGCCATACACGTGTGAACCTGAAATTTCTCTGACTTTGTGTGTGATCATTAGACCTTGTGTCTAAAAGGGTTCATACAGTGGGTAAATCTCTGCTTGTGGCCAAGATGTTCATGATGACTCTTATTACTGTGGACTCTCTGGTGTCTAATAAGAGTGGCTAACATAACACTTCCCCTCAGAGACAGTGCTAACTTGTGTTTTGTTGTATAAAGTTTTGGGGGTTTTTTTCTATCCTGATGTTTGCTCAGCTGAACAATGTAATCAGGAAAGAGTCATAGACTAAAACACACACAACTTGATCACATCAGCTTCATTCCTTTAGAAAACTAAACTCTAATTACTAAAAAAGTACTCTAGCATTTATTTCAAACTACAGTTGTGTCCAAGAACCAAAGATTTTATTCCATCTTGGCTTGAAATCTGTCTCATGTTTTAGGGAAGATTGATTAGACATTTTAAAATCCTTTAAAATGAAAATGTTGCATTTTTAATGAAGAATAAGGATAGCATTAGAGTATTTCTTGATACTATTATCAAAAAGTGTCACAATACGGCCAAACATAATATATTTATACTACCAATATAAAAGTGTTACTTGTACACATAGGTGGGGAACAATTAGGTAAACTGTCAGTCTCTGTCTTTATCCTCCTTGCTAAATTATTGTTCCCATCTGATCTTGTTGTGGTGACAAACGCAGACTCCATATTACCAAAAATTGTATTTTTGGCACTCACATGGCTGTAGCATAAGGAGGGGTTGGCTTTCTTTCCTTGTTTTTTATGGGTCCAGAATGCAGGGTGGATATGAGAATGCAGTGAAGGTTACTGACTAGACAGGGAGTAATCAGGGTAAATACAAACTTTGTTACCTACATTTGCCCTAAACACCAACTATTTAGGAGGGCTGATGAGGGGAACTTTAGCTGGATGTATTTATTCTCTGCTCTGGTAGAGCTGTTCTTATTCCTTAAAAATATCTAATGATATTTATTATCACAAATGTCCTGTGAAAGGATAATGGCATCCATCACCATAGGAAATCAGCTGAAGGGCAACCTCAGGGTGCTTCGTGCTAAATACACACACACAATAAAGTTGCATACAGTAGGTATGTCCAGGATTGCTGGATGCCCCAAAATAAATAGCCCAAGTCCTCTAATCCAATGTGTCTACAATAATGTGATAGAAACAGATGTATGCTGGAGTCATGATAGCCCTTCAAAAACCCTTATGTACATTCTTATTTACTTAATGACTTTTGTTTTTTTAATGGGAAAGTATTTTTGCTATATTATATAGCAAGGTCCAGTTCTTATCTAATTGCACTATAACATACAACATGCTTGCACCCCAAAGCATTCAGAATATGAAATAAAGCAGGCACAGACAGGAGAATTTAAGCACAGAAATATTATGTGACTTGCCCACAAGAATCCCAGGAGTCTGTAGCAGAACCATGGACTAACCCCTGCTTTCTTGCCCTACGTCTTGCTTCAGTCCATCACTTGCTTTGTTTTCATGTTTTTATCTGGCCCTTCTTTCCCTGAGGGCAGAGAAATTTCCCAAGTCACTGGATCATTTTGTCAAGGGAGACAGATAACTTTCTAGTTCCTCCTTCTCCCCACCCTCTTCCCCCCATTAGCCAATCCAATTATAGAAAATCAAATATCTTGCTAGAGCCGGCCAAATTCAATTACACAGGTACTTCTGGGTAAATTTTGGCAGTGAATAGTTTGCTGGCCTTATCCAGACTTTTCTCTTTAATAAAATGTTCCTGGTTAGTCAATACATCTTGTTACAAAATAAAACAAAAAACCACCTATACATACAAGCATAGATAAGCCTAGACATATTCTTCAGACACTTATTGGGTATAGATTTTTCAGCTCTCTCCCAGGACCTCTATACCACTTTGGATTTGAACTGTTAAATCCTGTCCACTTCCTCATGACTGGATGGCAGGACAGGCAGTTATGCCTTTCAAAGTTCAAATTCATCATGCAAACACTAAAACTGCATCTCCTCAAAATGCATTCCCCTTTCACCTGGAAAAATATAACACTTCATGTACAAGTACATTTTAAAAATAAGGTATTTCATCTGAAAGCTGCAATTTTTTATTAAAGTATGTTGGAGTAACACCTTGAGGGAGTTGGAATGACTCATACTCTCATTTACCTCTGTAGGCTCAGCTCTGTATTTAAGTTGCATCTCTTGTCTCTGCTGTTTCAAAAGAAGCAGTTCGTCACCAAACATACAGTCCATCTGGAGATCACTATCCACAAAGGAGAAATGAGACCTCTGGCAATTCTTCACTAGCTCATGCGACCACATGGGAACCAAACTTCATCACAATATTTATGCTCTTCTGTTAAAACTCTGAGGTATAAAACCAAAATATTTTCCTTAGGATGCAAATTGTTGTTTATAAGGTCTTACAGATGACCAAATTAATGGCTGGACAAGTTAAAAGACCTACCACAATAACAGAGTGAACCAATCAAAAATATAGTACCTCAAAGGACAGTACCTCATGAGATTGTTTTAGAGATCCCCACACCAATAACCAAACATCCACATGCACTTCACAGATTTTTGGAAATGCAAACAGGTAACACTGACCAAACCAACAAAACCTCCACTATCTGGCAGTTACAAGATATTGTCTAAAAAATGTTTTGTTGTGTCTTTAAACATTTTTGTAGCCTCATGCAGAAAAATACTACCAGTATCCTCTCTCCCTGAGCCCTGTGGTTGAATTCCTGACCTTACACAACTCATCCAGTAAAATAAGACACTGGGCTGGCATTTGAAATGAGTCAGAGTTGCTCTCTCTGCTCATTCTCTTGGACAATACTTCTTCCTCTCCCTCTCTCAGTAAAACCTTGTATTATTCAAATGGGGTGTAAAGACAGTGGCCCAGCCAAGAAACAAGCACTTAAGATGTCTAAAATACCGGATGCTAACCATGTCCCCTGGATATCTTCCAAGCTGGTTTAGTTACTGGACTTGTTTCATAAGGGAAATGGGTGCTAAATTTGAAAAGTGAAAATACATGGAAGGGCATTTTTCAGGCTGCTTTCATGATTACAGCCAGATAACACAAAATCGGTCATCTCTGATTTCAGCAGCTGAAGTCATTCTTCTCCCTTGTTTCTTCAAGCCTGGGCAGAGCTGCTGTGAGCTGTTACATAGGTTTCTCAGTTCTGCACCAAAAAAAACTGCAATTCAGTTCTTAGAAAAAATGTTCCTAGTCTATGAAACCAAAATTTTGACAGTTTAGGAGGAGAAGGGGCAGGGGGAGAATGGGATTAGACTTCTATTAGGTAGCAAGAACATCCAGATTTACAACTGTGAGGATTTAAAAAAAAAAAAAATAATACCAGGGCTTCAGACTGGATAAAAGCTTTCTTGCTTCAGTGCCTAAACCAACTTCTAATTAATGGGGTTTAGGAAGACATTGTCCTTATGATTATGTTATTCCCATAGCTGTCCACTGAAGGGCAACGTGCCTGTTAAAGAGGAGCAGATGGTATTGACCACTGTTTGAGACAGGTTATTGAACTAAGGCTGACTGTTGATCTGGCCCACTGTGTCTGTGCTGTATTAATCTAATCTCATATCATCTAATCTAATCCTAATGCATTTTTCTTGTGTGTTTCAAAAACTCCCAGTTATATACATAAAATCTTTTTTGATTAATTACTCAATCTCATTTGAAAGTGGCCTTCTAGCTTGAGTCACTCTCTCACCTTATCAATCCAGCTACAAAATCTTCACCCCGAACAGTTATGTCACCTGTTATGGGCATGACATTCCCATTCAGAACAGCTGGCTGCCCAATGTAAGGATCAACTACAAACACTCCAATGTGGGAGGAAACCCTCCTAGGGGGTGGGGGGCAAAATGTGATGGTTTGTCCAGGAAAGGTGCAGCGTGACAAACAAGTGTCTTTCAACATTAAAGAGTCAAGATGAGCCATCTGTGATGAGCTGTTTGAGGACACTGCAGACTGTAGATGAGCGATCATTCCTTGGATGCGAGATATAGAGGAAAGTCTGTGACTCGTACTGCTGGGTATTAATCATGCCACGATTATTTTTTTTTTCCACCAGTCAAACAGTCAGTGTTTTAAGAAGACTTTGTCATATTTAATAGTGCTGTCAACCTTGCAGTTTTGCTGGCCTGTTAATAAGAAATTCCAAAATCACACTGTTAACCACTCTTCTCCCAGAGCCGAGCAAAGCCAGCCAGTACAGAGTCTTAACCAAGGTGGGCTGAAGGCCTTCATGGTGCAAAAACAATGAGCTAAAGTCACCCCCAGGGCAACTGCAAGAGACTTGGGAAGCCACTCTACCACTTACCATGACAGTGGCAGTTACAGGGGAGCGAATTTTAACCTTTTAGAGCCAATATGGGTCTTGAGGCAAACACAAGTTGTAATCCTGCTCAAAATAAATCATTTACATTCTAAATATTGTTACTTCTTTTTTTTTTCCCTTCTGGGTGTCATCGCTGTGTGAAGATTCACAGAGTTGGCAGGAAATATCCCCTCAAAGCAGAGCAAGAAAAGCCTTGAGAAACTTGATAGATAAAATTCCACTTACTTTCCCCACTCTGCTGAGAGGTTTACTCTGCAATAAAAGGTATAACAGGAGTTCAGACAGACAAGCCCAGACTAATGCCAGACTCCTGCCAGAACAACTAAGTGATATGCATAGTCAGAATCTACTTCCCATTTTGTGAGAAATGACTGCCCTAACAGACGACTTAGCTTTAATATTTGTTTTTAAGAAGCTATAATGATAAGATAATGGGTGTTTGCCCTGTAAATACAGTTTCTATTTTGTTTACTTGTGCACTTTCACCCTGTTCACCAGGTCATCTTGCAATAGAGAAATAAAGAGAAATAAAAAATCCCTCTCTGTCCAGATGGTCTAAAAAGCAACTCACAGCCGGTTAGTGTCAAAAGGATTGGGGCTGGTTTTTTTGTTAAACTCTCAAACATAGATTTCTCATCTTCAGACTCTCTTCTGCTTGAGTCTTTTGACACAGGTGATTTGATCTTACATGAAAAAAAAAAAAAAGTGTCTGTAGAGATATAAGGATGTTTTGGGAGTCACAAGCACCTAAACAACTGATTTCAACTTCCATGAGGTCCTCCCCAATGCCAGGTCTATTTTTTATTCATCACAGTGTTGACCTGGTTAATTGTGCATTGAAAACAGCACCGTTTGCACCATTAACATTGGGCTCATCTGTTCTATCAACAGAGGAACATAGCTCAAATGGATGTAAAATGCCTTTCAGCTGAAACTTGCCATGTGAGATCTGGTTCCAAAATAGACTGTCCTCCCCATAGTTTGAAGAATAAAGGGGAGAAAAAGAAAAGAATGGTTTCCTCTTTGCGAAAACATAGAGCAACTCACAATATCAGTAATAAGTACATGAAAGGGAGAGAGTGAAATTTTGCTAGCGTTCAGACAATTCAACAAATGTTTGATCCAGCATTCAATGAAGTCAGCAGGATTCTTTCCATTCCCTCCTTTGTCCAATTGCAGCATCATTAGCCACATTACTTCTAACTGTTGGGCATCTACATTTAGTATTGCTGTCTCAATTGCAGCAAATAAAAATATAAAATTAGAGAACTCATCTTTCCACATCAGCACCTGAGGAAGGGGACTGAGTGAAATTTCCACCTCACACACCCAATTACCTTCAGCCCAGATACACAAGGCTTGGAGCACCTTTCCTTCAGTTCATGAAGTATTATTTGCTGCACAGCATTTGTCAGGAGATGTTGTGTATGGTGTACCTTTGTAAGCAAGATGCAAGGTATAGTGTTCCTGAAGCTGTAATCTCTGCATTTCCTGCCATTTTGCCCCTTCACAATTGCAACATTTATATTGCATTAACATAGGGATGGGGTGTTTAATATGGGTATGTGGTCATTTGAGAGACAGTTAGCAAAGCTCTTTGGGATCCTTCTGGATGAAAGGTACTATATAAATGTCAGTCATTATTACTATCATTATTATCACTATTATCATTATAAGTTCACAAGGAGACAAACAGCTGCATTAGAATAACACTGAGGTAGATTTTTCAAAGCCTCAATTGAGGTTCGAGCTGTGTTTGAGTGCCATGAATACACAGTTAGTGGCAGTCCTAATGAATTACTCAGCATGGAGTGCTTTGGCCTTGTGCAAAGGAAGGGTAGTTTCAACTACAACTCCAATTCTTTAACCAGTGTATCTAGGTACTGTCAATTTCATCATGCTGCTTTACTACAGTGAAGGTTGATTCGTATCAGGGCATGTGGTGGGGAATGCTAGGGGAAGTCATGAGAGGAAGATTTGTGGAAGCCCTGGAAGGCTGCAGCTGCATCAGGATTTGCAGCAGGTTTTGACCCTCTTTGATGGCATGCATATTCCAGGATAGCACTGGAGATGCTCACCTTCTTTATAATTCTGTGCAAATTCATCACAGGGCAAAACCTTTCCTCTGGATGGGTGAGGAAAGGAAATCAAGGAGTCTCTCTGGCATTTTGAAGGATAGGGTGTGTGTCAGAATAGACAATCATTTGCTGGCCTCTCAGAAAGAGGTTATATATATTACCATTATACATTACCAATCTTCTGTGTTAGAGCCTCCTGTCCCCACCCTTGTTGTGCAAGGGATTACTGTCCTTCTCATCTGTACCAACAAAATTGCTTGCTTGGATGAACTTTAAATCAAATTCATTGCTGACAACACTCTTATTTAGGATTGGGGGTTTTGAGGGTGTGGGGTTTTGTTTGTTTCAACACTTTCTTCTGAAATATTTATTGTTTTGCCAATGGACCATTTCACAGTTACGTTGGAACCTTTTCTGAGGGCTCTGTGATGGAAGGATTTCTTTTGTGGAACCATGCCCCAAATTATACATAGAAATGTAGCCCTGGATTGCGAGTACCTCTATAGATGGCACAGTTTTTGCTTTTAATGTTGTAATTTCATGCCACAGTTTTTCTTTCTCTTGGCAAAGCTAAAAGCCAAGGGTTTGGCTTAAATCAGACACGACATTTTAAAACATAATTATAAAGTAATTGACTGAAACCAGAAGTTATTGTTAGGAGGTTGCATGGCTGAAGTGGAAATGACTGTAAATCTCACCTACCTATGTACCTGGATATACATGGATCAAGGGCTCATTTTATGACATAATATTTTGTAATGATATACTAGAACTGATTTTGTTATATCAGAACCTGTTTTTAACAAAAACAAAACCAGCTACTGTCCTAGCCATATGTGTTAGCATTCAAGCACTTACTTCCAAATAAAATTAACCCTTGATGTGGATTTTAAAATACCTAATTTTAGTCTAGTTTCTTAAGAAACAAGATTTATGCCATCAGTCTCTTTGTGTTCTTGTCCATCTGTTCCTCCTCCTCAGGAACTATAGAATTGCTGAAATTTGACTGATCTGTGGCATATTTGGGGTCTTCAGCTAGGTCTTAGATTTTGAAGTCGGTGGAGCTAAAACAGCATGAAATTTGGCCTTTCTGAGTGACTTGGCTTGCTTCTTATTTTAAAGGAGACACAGATCATGCTATATTCTATGTGCTAATGGAAAGGCAGATGCTACCAAGGTCCTGCTGCTTTGCAGGGCAGAGATATCCCAGACTAGATTCTTCATAGCCTACTCTAAAGAAAAACAATTTGGGGTGGGTGGTGCCTCTTGCACTAGTCACATTGAAGTTAACCAATGCTAAACCAAGTGCATACATCCATTTTCTCAGTTTACCAGGAAATTTCTGCCCTTTTCACTACATCAGGAAAGATTAAGATGCACATGGATACCACACAGTCAAAGGAAGGAGAAAAAAATGAAATAACTTTTATTCTTGTTATTTTTTCTGATAATCCACTTGTCCATACACTACTGTTTTATAACTAGGGTGAAAGCCACTTGAGACAGGAATTCTCTTTTCTTTGTTTTCTTTACAGTGTTGATTATAAAGGGGTTTTGGTTCATGTCTGGAGCTTTATATGTTCTTTTGATACAAATAATTCAAATATTCTTTTTAACTAGGCTCATTTAACCGCCTGTCCCTTAGTTTTACAATCTGTAAGAAAGAGCCAATAAATATCTCCCACTTACAGAACTGCTATTCAAAATTAACATTTGTACCACTACTTGGCAAAGAGAAAAGCCCTTTGCAAGTGCAAAGCAATTATTGAAGATGTATTTACAGATGAATAATGATAGACAACTGTACACGAATATCCAGCTGCAAATCCTAAACGCAACTATTTAGCAATAGCATACTTTTTTAGTAAGCTTTGTGGCTTAAGGGACCAAAAAGGATTTGGATTTGGAATGGATCAAGTCCCTCCAAGGTTCCTATTGGCCATGTATTTCCAATATAATCCCACTATCATCACTGTATTTTCATGTTCAGCATGAAAACCAACATTTGTTTTCCCATCTCTTCAAAGATTTATGACTGCAAAGTTGTTGATTACATTTCAGATATTAATGGAGGAACTGGAAGGTGGGTATGGGACTTTTTGCAGTGGAATTTTTTGCTGGGGTGGCAAAGGATGTTTTTGACAAATAGATGCCAATTTAGTGCTGCTACATACACTATTCCTACTCTCCCCTGCAGGGGCTTCCTTTTACAGTCCCACAATGTGTTAGTTTCCAGAGGCTATGCCTCTGATTATCTCAAAGTTGACAGCATTTCAAACAGTCAGCAACCCTGTTTTAAACTAAGCTGTGGTGATTGGTTGAAAAACACAGCCTGAAGGCCTCCTGATCCAGGAAGTCACTTACACGTATGACATCTTCCCTGTACCCTCACTTCTTCAGATCCACTCAATACCAGTTTCTACCATGATAGTGCCCTCAGGAAATCAAACAATTAATAATGGTTGAGAAAAATGCGAAGTTAATTGATGCTTGTTTTATTATTCAATGGAAACTGTAGTTGCCTATGATAGATCTGCAATAGTCTTTTTCTTCCTGTGTCTTCCCTTTTGGCACTGCAAAATTTTTGGGTCAGAGAAAGTGATTCTCATATGTGTTTGTAAGTCTCTGGTCTGAATTAACATGTCTGTTAGGAAAACAAGAGCTTTCCCCCTAATACATAATTCTTCTTTTATTTTCTTCATATCTTGTAGAAAACTAAAGTTGATTTGAAGATTTTAAGACTTAAAAAGTTGACTTACAGTTCAAATAAACTGTTAGGCAATTTTAGGTTTAGTTTGTCTAGTATGGTATTTTGTAGTGTCTTTACCTCCTAAACTAAAATGCCTTCTGACATCAGAATTTTTATCTTCTAATATGTAATAATATAGGGCAACAGACATTTTCTAACCTTCCTACATATGTAAAATCCCTAAGTCCACTCCTGAAATAAGGGTTTCAAATACCCAAATCATTTTTTTTAACTCTTCCTGATCCATCAGTTTTTATCAGTATTCAGTCTGGAAACTGAGCAGTAGGAAAAAACACTGTTTTACAATCTCAGTAAAGCCATATGTATAAGTCACATTTGTTGTTTGTTTTTTTTTCTCTCATTAAGCCTTCATTCCTGCAACTTACTTGATCCAAAGAGTCATCAAGGGAATTTGCTGGAAGTATGACTTGAATTCTTTGGGTGTGTTGCTGCTGTTGTCTTCTGGATGTATAGTCTTCTTTCTTTCTGTTATAGTTGTGAGATTGCACTTGGGGAAGGAAGGGAAGGTGAATTCAGGACCTTCAGGAAGAAAGGAGCATTTGAAGGAGCAGACCATAGAGACAGGATGTTCCAAGCATCACAGGGACATAAAAAGGAATGAAACATCATTTTGGACAAGCAGAAAGGGGCAGAGAAGACAAAAATGTTGAGTCTTTGGCAAGCACTAAATCAAGGAGAGAGCCCTTGAAGTCAAGGGCAATGCCTTCCATTATATCAATACAATTAATGGCATCCTTATGTTCAATTATTTGCATTAACAGCAAAGTTAATGCCGGCAGAGATCAATGCCGAGATTAGTGATGTCCAAATCAACATGCTTTTAAGCAAATTATTTCCACTGTCTGGGTGCCTCCCCTAGTTAGTAGCATGAATCTTTGGTGATGTCTGTAGCTCCATCAACAGATGCATCTTAAGGGCTGCTGTCTCTTAAATATAGTCATCCTAACATTAGTAACACTTGCACAGTAAGCAGGAATATCAGGTCAATAGATCCACTAACTGTGTGTGTCTTGTACATCAACAATGATGGCCAGAAGCAAAAACTCCTTTTTGCATTAGTTATTAATAGAATTATTGAGAATATTTCAGTTTCCTTTTTCTGCTTTCCTCCCTCACGCAATCTGATCTGCTTATTTCTTCTACCAAAACAACACTTCTGCCTCATAGCATCAAACTTAAATAAATAAATAAATCACACAGTATCCCATAAGCCATCTCTATCATGTTGCAAAGGCAAAACAATCAGGCAGTCATGGTCAGTAGTAGCTCCATAGTATGATGACAACCTGCTTCAGATAACAGCACTCTTTCTGCCAACAGGAGATCTGGGAGCCTAAGGCCTTCAGAAGCAACTTTGAAAGGGTGCCTTTTGGGGAAGCGGGTGAGAATAAAGCTAAATCTGGCTGTCTTAAAGTATCCCAAAAACTTCTTAAGGAAAATATTCTTGACAGCAGTGATTTAAAGTGTTCTGCATCCAGCCCACAGTGAAAATTATTACTTAGTCCTTTGTAGCTGGCCTGGGTATTGATCCACATTCAGCTATTCCTACATATTCTTCTCTGCCTTTGGGCCCTCTTATAGAGTTTAGAAATTCTCCAGATTTGCTTCTGCCCCTACAAATATTTGGACTTGACAGACAGCAAGTGCCTTTTGGCATTTCGAACATGTGCAATCACCAGTGATGGTGCTCTCTAAAGTTCCTCAGAGACAACACCCAAATGTACTACACTTGATGTAGTTGCTGGCAACTCTGGGCTGGAAAGATGCTGGCAATGACTGATCAAAGTAATTTTGACAACATTTTTCTACTCAAAAATCATGTTTGCAAAAATTAATCATTTTTCAGAAAGAAATCATCAGGGAAGTCTCTGAGATTCTGGCTTGATATTCTTTTGAAAATTAGTGACAGTGGGAGAGAAAAAGAACTCTGAAACAGGCTTTCAAGAAAGCATCCAAACAATTCACTTTTTGCTAATTAATCAGATATTCTCTAGCATTTCAATGTATCTTTGTTTTTCGATCATTACAATAAATCTGTATACTTTGTGAACCAAATTTTCAGTTTACTAGCAAATCTTAGGTTAGAAAATTGGAGAGGATTCTTCAAGAAATACCTTCTTAAATATTGTTCTGTTGGAAAACATGAAAACAAATTAGTCTGAAGTGCAGATCATTGACAAGACAGTTTCGCTGGGAATAATAGAATAGAGTTTTGGTTATATAGCAAAGATACCAAACAGATGTCCAGAGCCCTGGGCTTGCATATGAAAGGAGCAGCAGAGATATCAGTACACTTTCTGATGGATGGATAAGCAGGTGGACTGTCACGTGTAATATTCTTGGATATCAGCTTGAATAAGCATTTCACAAATAAATCTCTACTATAACTAAATACTGTGACTTTGGCACCTTGGAGAACTGTATAGCCTACTTGGATTCTAATTTCTTTAATTTCTAGAGACCCTGTCACCTCCCTCCCCTACACATGATATTTCATGGTGCCAAGATACAGTGTCAGATAAGCAGAGTGCTTTATTGCAACCCTTTTCTTTCCTTATAGCCTCCCAATCCTTGGTAGACTAAGGAGAGTCCAAGAAAGGTGAAGCAAAAGTCTTTGGGTTCTGGTTTAATTCAGAGCACCTGCTGTCTTCCTGGGTGCCAGAATTGTATAGCCTTGTTGGGAGCCAGGATGTAATAGCCTTGTGTCTGATAAATAGCAGCACTAAACGTGCTACAGCAAAGGTTTTCTGTACTATAATAATTGTAGGTGCTCACTTGATGCAATATATCTTTGCCAGTGAGTAGTGATAGAATAAATAGCTGTTTTTAACTATAGGATCAGGACAAGCTAATGCAGTGGTTGAGGGAAAGTATCCAGCTAAATGTAGTCTGTCTTTGATGTGCTGTTCTTCCAGCCCTGCCCTACCTGTGCAGGGGGGGATGAATGATGGACTTCAGCCACTCTAACATCCAGTGCTCCTCCTGCAAACTGATGTGGCAGATTGGCCAGAGGGGTGCTTTGGTATCTGCCCCAATGGTGGGGGTATCTGCCCCAAAGGTATCTGCCCCAATGATGGCTCCTAGGCAAAGAGGAGGAAGTAAAGAGGAGAAACCAAATGCTCTGGGTAGCTGTTTGAGGGGAAAAAATCAAGGTCACGAGTTCACAGTCTTTACAATCTGGTCAGTCTTTGTTGGCCAGGAGAAAATTAATGTGAGTTCAGCCCAGCTCCTGGCAGGATTTCCCTCCCACAGAAGAGTGCCAGAATGGTTGGTCACCATTCTGACAGTTCTACAGGGGACAGGATTGAGAGGGGTCTGGTTTCTAAGCTAATGTCAACCATTTTTTTTCTGCCCACACCTTGGATATTTTATCTTGCTCAAGTGGTTGTAGGATATTTCACACAGTCACTTTCTTCCTTACAGTATTTTTTTTTTCTGGAAATAAAATAAACACAACCCCAGAGAAGAACTCACATTGATATGCTTCAAGGGACAGCTATCAGGAAAAAATCAAGCTTTGCACAGTGGTATGAGTGAAGAGGCTCCCTTTTGGAGGGTCTGCTTGCCCTCTGGAGTTTTATGTAACTCAATTTCTTACAAAATTTTTAGGTACATTAACATAACTCTAGCAAAGGACCTTTATAGCACAGAAAAGCATACAAGGGGTGAGTCCTTGCTTCAGAGTCCTCTGCAGATAGGCAGAGTGAATGGGGACCAAGAAAGATAAAGTCTTTTGCTCCCAGCCATGTCTCCAGCCAGGTGCTGAACCAGGATGAAGGTTCCCTTCCACCACTCCCAGTGCCATGTTGCATTACTTTGCCCTGCTTTGCAGACTATTTTTTCTCCCACCTCTGCTTCTGTGGCTTTGTTGGCTCTTGCTGCTTGTACTGAGAGTACACTTTGCATAATTTATCTCTTTCCTAATGAGGAAACGAAGGCCTGACTGCAGCTAATGGCACCAAATTAACTCACCTGCAGTGTGAGCACTGGATCTCATTTACCAAATCTGCTCTGAGCACATGGGAGCTCCTGCCAGCTTTTGAGGTACACGCATTGGAGACATGGCTGGGTGGTCAAGGTAGTTCAGGAGGCAAAAGTCTTTAGTCAGCTGAAAGTTAGGGTGTTTGAAAAGTTGTGCTTGCTCCTACAGTGAATGCCATACTCTTCTGAGCCTGCCTCTGGTAGAGTCAAAACCAAACTACCCTCATCCAGGATTAGTATTCCTAGAGAGAAGAGGTCTGCTTGAACAGCAGATCTGATAATTACTGTATATGTGTCTTTTTCATGCACACATGCAGTACATTCCAGGCAGGACAAGGAAACTAGTACTTCAGTTGGTTTTAGTGACTTGTAAATGTGTCATGCTGCAAAGAAAATTACATGACAAAAAAAATCTCACTGAGGAGAGATGGAGTTCTGGAACTTTCACTGGGAAATAAACCAAACCAAAACAAAAACTCCAAAACCTGAAATGCAACCAAATCCTTCCAACAGAGCTTCCTCTGTAAGGCATCATATCATATGGATGATCCTAGCAACATTTTAAAAGGTAGGAAATTACTCCATGTCAGATTTGTGCACTGTCACTTTACCCAAGAAGCAAAACTTTTCATGACTTTGATCAAAAAAGTGCAGTAAACACATGAATTTGCAGGGTATTTAAAATGTGGTTGTTAATTCTTGGATATGAATTCCATGCTTACATGCTGTTTGTGGGGCAAGGGATCTCAAATGAGATACAGTTTCATGTTCATGCTGTGCACATCATTCCAAAGTAAATTCAGTGGTATTCTGGTAAGGCTTTTTATGTAAGAAGATATGTACTATCCTGTGGAGTCGTATTAAAGATTGACAGACTAGTGTCCTGTCTAACTGTGGCAAGTGGCACTTACTCAGGGAAAAGGTATCAAAAATAAAGTGTAGCCTGCCAGTGATGGCCCTGATTCATGAAACATCTGTGTTTCAGACAGTTCTGTCACACCTTGAAAGGCTTCTTATCATCACATGCAAATATTAGGCATGTTGGCTAGGCTTGCTCCACAGGCAGTGGAGGGAAAGTGACATCCCAAGAAGTCAAGAGCTATCTTACCCTAAGATATGCAACTTTTTCAGGCAAAAAGCATCTCATACTTTAATTGAAACCTCTTCATACCTGTTTGCTGAGCAAAGTGGTTTACATATTTTCATATCTTTACTCATTCTGTACTTCTGTACTCTGAGCAGAAAGTATGGTCAAAATTCCTTTGACAATTTCTCATAGCTTGTGTTTTCTCTAACCCCCCCTCCTCTAAGCTAATTGATCAATTCACATATTTC
>VZRW01007879.1:0-12489 GCA_013398125.1 Aegotheles bennettii | reverse complement strand
TGTCAAAGACCTTACAGAAGTCCCAGATAGATGAAATCTGTAACACTTTTCTTGTCCACAGCTGTAGTCACTCCATCATAGAAAGCCACTAGGCAGGCAAGACTTGACCTTGATGAAGTCATGCTGGCTGTCTCAAATCACCTTCCTGTCTTCCATGTGCTTTAGCATAGCTTCTCAGAGGATCTGTTCCATGATTTTCCCAGGCACAGAGGTGAGGCTGACAGGTCAGTAGTTCCCAGAGTCCTCCTTTTTCCCCTTTTTAAAAATGGGTGCAATGTTTCCCTTTTTCCAGTTACTGTGGACTTCACTGGACTGCCATGACTTTTCAAATATCATGGAGAGTGGCTTGGCAACTACATCAGCCAATTCCATCAGGACTCTGGAATGCATTTCATCAGGTCCCATAGACTTACATATGTTCAGGTTCCTCAAGTGGTCAGTAACCCAAACTTTCTTACAGTGGGAGGGACTTTGTTTCCTCAGTCCATGTCTTGCGGTCCATCCACTCAGTAAGTGTGGGAAGAGAAACTGGCAGTGAAGACTGAAGCAAAAATGTTGTTGAGTACCTCAGCCTTCTCCTTGTCTGTTGTTATCAATTGGTCAGTCATGTTCATCAGGGGGTTACACTTTCTTTGACCTTCCTTTTCTGGCTGATGTACCTGCAGAATCCTATCTTATTCATTGTATCCTTTGCCAAGTTCAGCTCCAGCTGCACCTTGGCCTTCTTAACTTCATCCCTGCAAAACCAGTGAGTGTCCCTATACTCTTCTCAGGTACCTGTCCGTACTTCCACTGCCTGTGCATTTCCTTCTTGTCCTTTAGTTTGGCCAGCAGGTCTCAACTCAGCCTAGTCAGTCTCTTGTTATCCTTTCCTGATTTCTTACACATAAATTCTGAGGGATCTTGAACACTATGGAAAGTGTCCTTAAAGATCTGCCAGGTCCTTTCTAGTCTCTTGTCCCTGAGAGCAGATTGCCAGTGGGTCCTATTGATTATCTCCTTGCACAGCTGGAATTATGCTTTCCTAAAATTCACGGTCCTGACTTCACTCTTTGCCTGACCCTTATTCCTTGAAACTTCAAACTCTACCAGTGTGTGGTCACTGTAGCCCAGGCTGCCTTCAATCTTGATGTCATCAATTAGTTCACTTGCAATAAGTGACCATCAGATCCAGCATTGCATCCTGTCTAGTAGAGCTGTCTATTACCTATAAGAAGCTACCCTCAATGCATTCCATAAGTCTTCTGAATTGTCTACTGTGGCTACTCTAGGTGAATATTCTCTGTTACATTACGAGCCCTATGGTTTTGTTTACAGCAGGATAAATTAAATACAATTCATTTTTGCAGAATGCAGTTAGAGCAGAGAGAGCAGAGCAAGAAAGGATCAGAAGTAAACACCCTGGATTTTTAGTGTGGGCAAGCCTAAATGAAGTACCATCTAATTCTTCCTGCCTTCAAAATTACTTGAAATTAACTCAGACACCTCAGATGTTTTTATAAATCATGATAGCTTGAACTGCCTTAGCATGTCTGTATATCTTATTTTAGCTTAGATAATCTGTGTTACCTACTGCTTGCTTTCCTGTAATTAAAGGATTATGCTCTTAGAGAGTTGTATTCTAAAACTTAGCTATTTTTAATATTGAGATTGTCCCAAGAATTCTCACTTTGCTTAGAAACATATTTTTCCTCAGTTTCCACTTCAGCAAAAGTCACTAGATGTTTTCTAAATAATTTTCCTTGGTAAAAATGTTTTGTAGTGCTGAAGAATTATTTACATAAGTTTTTTTCTTCAAATGTGTATATTTCAGCTTACTAAAATATATAGATATTAAAGGACTCAGGAGTGTTACTAATACTGATACATCTCTGCTTTCTCTTCATTTGTTTAATAAGAACTTAGATTGTACATTTTTTTATGGGATAAAGAAATGCTGAGTACTTCAGCAATCATCTCAAATACAAAAGTGTATTAGCTAGAGCTGTGGCTGAAAATGAGCAAAGAAACCTCAGATATTAAAGGAGAAGGAGAATGTAAAGACACAATGCTCTTTGGGAGGGATGTTCACTGGTTAAAAGCTTTTAAGAGAAACTTTACCTATAGCACACAAAAATGGTGGGCTTTTTTTTTTTCTTTCTAACACCCCTGAGCTTTGATCTGAATTAATCCTCAAATAATTTGAAGTTATAAGCCAACTGCCACAAGGACATAGTGAAAGGTCAGGGAATTATTTTGATGACAAAAGAAAGATCAGAAGCAAGATCTTTGAAAATTGAGCAATTTTGACAATAATAGTAACATCTTCCACACATCTGACTTCAGGGTATGAACATGGTATTTCTAGATCAGATCAACAAAGCAGATGAAGTGCATGGGTTAATAACACACAAAAAGTTGATACTCTAACACAGAAAAATAACCAAAATAGTACTTCTTTATAATATTCATCTCCCCTCCTGCCCTACTTTGAATCAGCAAGGTAGTGGTCTGATGATTGGAGACTGTGTACACAGTGAACTAGATTCCAGCCTTAACTTCCTACTGAAGTTGCAGGCAAAGACCACCAAGACCCCAAACTGTGAGAACAAGTAATTTCCTCATCTGCAAAACCAGACAACATTCACAGGCAGTCAAATAATAAAAAAACCCACCAACATCTGTAGCTAAATATTATTAAAGAACATTCATATAGAATTAACAATGGCATTATTAGCTCTCTGGAAATGTTTTGATTTACATGTTGCTTAAAACCTAACATTTCATCTTCAGTTTCCTGAGATTTATATCTTGATAAATGTCTCGATTTAAGTGGTCAGGGTGAGCCATTACTCAGAGATCTGAATTGCTCTCTGTTACTCCCTTCCAACCACACAATCCCCAAATGTGTCTCTTGCCTTATAGAAACACAGAAGGATATGAATACATAGAAAGACAGGTTGAGAGGAATTATTTAGACACAATCAAGTACAAATAGAGACTCAGAACAAGTCTATTGCTTTTGGTGAAATATTTGAATTTACAGCAGCATAATAGAGCACATTCTCAAAGGAATACCTTTGATAGAAACCCCTAGGAAAAATGCAGATATCCAGCTCTTGTTCAATCTCCTTCCCAGGTTCTATAAAATACTAAGCAGTTTAATCTTCTTCAGGGTTTAATAACAGAGGTGTTCAACCATACCTACTAAATGTTGGTCCCTATACTATTCTAGAAACTTGAAAGAATTATACTTGTTTTACTAAGCTCATAGACCTTCAAGTATTTAAATATTTAAATTTTCAACAGTGACTATTTGCTTAGACTCCCTATACAAATTTAAGGCTTTTAGAAACTGTAAATAACATGTCTTTGCACTTTTTCCAAGGAATATGATAAGGTTAAGAAACATACTACTCAGGTCAGCTCTAGTCCTGTATCTGACCTCACAAGAGTGTTAAACACAATATCATGGGATTGCAACAGGATAATTGGCAACTGAAGTAACACATGAATCTAAATTAGTATTTTCTTCACAGAAGAAAAAAAATATAATCTACATAACCTTTAGGACAGCAGCACTGTGAAGGCTGTGATTCTTTAACAAACAAATGAACAATCCCATAGAAATTCTAAGATAAAATGAGAGAAATCTGATGGGCTAAATAGAAACAAAAAGTTTCTAATGGATGTCTGTAGAACAGACTGATGTATCTCACTCTTCCTGCTGCTATTGACCTAAGCTGATTTCTCATAGCAAGAAAAAATCCTCCTTCTATTTGTCTCCCAGAATCTTTTCTGTATCTTGAAATTGAAAGTAGAAGAAATCAGTTTCACCAAAGTTCACAAGTGAAAAAAGTTTTTTGGAAATTCACCCATACCTCAAAAGCAACCTGCAGTTCCAAGGTTCAATGTGCTCTGAGATGCCTTTACCTAGGTGTACTAATCAGGGATCAAACTATAAAATTTTATGTCACAATAAACCAGTTGCAAACTAAAGACGCAGTGGAGTCATATGCAGTGCAACAGCAAACTGCATCATAAAATTTATATATGTTGCAACAGTTTTTTTGTCTGCTAGTCTATCAGCTACTGTTTACTTTAATCCTGGTGTAAACCTCAAGAATTCCTGTGAAGTAAGAACACAGATATATTTCAATATCTGTAAAGCATTAGTTATACTAAGTTTGAAACAGAACATGAAGAGGCTTTTCATTAACAATCTTTTGTTTTTTCCATATTTAATAATTTCTCTGCCTTATTATAAATGCAAAATTAAAAAATGGAAAACCAGAAATTGAGGTCCAAACTTCTTCCAGTAATAAAAAAAATAGCATATTCATGTAAATAGCATAGTCAATGAAAGAAGGTATAGAACATAATAACGGGACAGTTCCTGGGGAAGTGTATGAGTCTATTATATTTATGACCTTCAGAAAGATGCACTAATGCATAAAACACGAAAAAAAATAAAGACTAAAGTGAGTCTTTAAATCCTTCAAGGACTGTATAGTGTATTTATTTTTCCTTGTCCTAAATGCTTCCAGTCTTGGATAAGATAAAGTATCTTGTAGGCAAAAAATAATTATCACCAGGAGTGTTTTGAACTTCTACAAATATTAAGTGGGTTGATAAGATATAGCTGATATAATCTTTAATGAGAATGTTTTAAGGAGGATTTCATGGTTATGGGTAGTTAAATGTGTCCCCTGTTTCTGATAACTTTATATAATAGTATATGAAATCTTTCTTTGCTTTTAAATCTATAGTATTGTTTCCTTTATGAAAATATATTATTAAGGGAAGATTTAATGCTGGACCAGAAATAATTTGAGAATCACTGAGTTACATGTCACAAAACAGGAGGGACATCTTCCGCGAGAGATGGCTCAAATGTTTGTATCTGTACCTATGTAGTTTTCTGCTACTAGATTTACAAATTGGAATGCATCATCTCCACCATCCAAGAAGACCTTTGGCTCTTTGTATCACAAACTAACACAGAGACAATTGTTGTAAATCTGACAAATGTAATCCCCTGTTTAAAGAAAACGTTAAGGGAAGAAAATAAATCACTGTTATAAGCATAGCCTTTGAAATGAGAGTTGAATTCACAAATGTTGTGGTTCTAATTCAGTTAATAAAGTGGGGATGTACTACTGAAGAATTTGGAATATATAATTGAAACAAAAAAACTACGTTCTGGTTATCTGTAAACAAACATTCATTACTTCTGAAGAAGAAAGCGGAGACATTACTCAATTACTTTATTGGTAAAAGATAAGAAATCTTGCATGTTTACATTGAGAATGACAATTCCATATTTTCTTGTTCTGTGAAGGGCTCTTCAGTCTCAACAGGAACAAAGACTATTTTTCAGTCATTCCACATCCTGCTAGCTGTGGTGCCAGACAGCATAGGAATAGCCCAAACCTCAAATTTCTTTTCATTTTTTATAGAAATTATTATTCATCCCCTGAATTCAACCAGAAGCCCTGGTTTTGCCTCTTTTCTAAAGAAGTCTTTGTTAAATAGTTTATGTTTGTGAGCAAAATATCTTGCTGAAAAACTGTCTTTTTACCAAGCACTTCTAGATTTCATTAACTCCAAATGCCTTCCTATGATTAGACAGGCATTTAAGTACATGCATGAATTTAGGTACATAGACATGTAAAGGTATATTTAGCTGGGTAAATTACAGTTCTATGGGAAGCCAGTTTTTCTGGCTTTTTGATGTTTCAAAATCCTGGAGAATTCACAGATGTCTCAAGGTCTAAGAATTATGTTGATTTTAATCAGTATTAAATATATTGAACGTCATGCCATGGTCATAGTTTGATCACAGATGTCAGATCAGACAGTTTTGTGTAATGTCAAGTCAAAACAGAATCTCAAACAGAAACAAGACAATGTTATTTACAGCTACTTTCTTTCTGTTTTGTAACTCATCCTGAGGATTCTGAATATTTATAGTAATTTCTTAACTGAATTTTTATTATTTTTCTTTCAAATTTTTACAACTGAAACTTGTATTGCTCATACAAACCAGATACGAACAAGAGTAGAAACATGTCTATAAACAAAAAAATCCTTGTGAGAAACAGTGGCCAAAATCATGTGTCATATTAAAACATTTTTCTAAGATGTTTTTGTACAGAGGTTAACTGCCTTTTGCTGTCTTTCATTTCATGTCTTTACATTTCAGGTTGATACTCGTTAGTTCCTGGTATGTAGCCCAAAATACTGAGCAAGTATAATTTTGCAGATGTTCTTATGCAATATTCTTCTTGTTGGCTTACTTTTTATGTCTTTAATTGTGTATGGGTACTAAAACTGTTGGAGTATTTCAATGTTTTACCCTTGTGCTTCAGATTGAGTATCCAAGCTGTGGGCTTGTTCTGTGTATGAAAGATCTTGTTTGGATTATGATTGCATCAGAGTATTTTTCTGTGCCTCAGCAACCCAAGTTATTCTGAGCTTAATGTAATAAACATCAGAAACACACTTTGAACATCCTGTAGCACAGGATATGAGGTATGCCTCATAAAAAAGGAATGATTTAGGTGTAAAGGTAAATGTGTAAATAAGGCTTAAATAAGGAATTAATGAAAACAACAAAATATCTTCAAATTACCATTGTTTTGGTTGGAAGCTTAGAAAAATTCCCTCCATGTGAACTCTGCAAGTGTGGCTGCTTAGTACCTTAGTATAACATTAGAGAGTTCTTTAGCATACACAGAATCACACAGAATCACACGGAATTCTAGGGGTTGGAAGGATCCTCGAAGGATCATCTAGTCCAACACCCCTGCCACAGCAGGGTCACCTAGAATACATCACACAGGAACGCATCCAGGCGGGTTTTGAATGTCTCCAGGGAAGGAGACTCCACAACCTCTCTGGGAGCCTGTTCCAGTGCTCCGTCACTCGCACAGTGAAAAAGTTTCTCCTGATATTCACATGGAACCTCCTATGCTCCAGTTTGCAACCATTGCCCCTTGTCCTATCACTGGTCATTACTAAAAAAGCTTTGCTCTATCATCCTGACACTCACCCTTTACATATTTGTAAACATGGATGAGGTCACACCTGAGTCTCCTTTTCTCCAAGCTAAAGAGACCCAGCTCCCTCAGCCTTTCCTCATAAGGGAGATGTTCCACTCCCTTCATCATCTTAGTGGCTCTGCGCTGGACTCTCTCAAGCAGTTCCCTGTCCTTCTTGAACTGTGGGGCCCAGAACTGGACACAATACTCCAGATGTGGCCTCACTAGGGCAGAATAGAGGGGGAGGAGAACCTCTCTCGACCTACTAACCACCCCCCTTCTAATGCACCCCAGGATGCCATTGGCCTTCTTGGCCACAAGGGCACATTGCTGGCTCATGGTCATCCTCCTGTCCACCAGGACCCCCAGGTCCCTTTCTCCTACACTGCTCTCCAGCAGGTCAGCCCCCAGCCTGTACTGGTGCATGGTGTTGTTCTTCCCCAGATGCAAAACTCTGCACTTGCCCTTGTTGAATTTCATTAAGTTTCTCCCCGCCCAACTCTCCAGCCTATCAAGGTCTCTTTGAATGGCAGCACAACCTTCTGGTGTGTCAGCCACTCCTCCCAGTTTAGTGTCATCAGCAAACTTGCTGAGGATACATTCTTTACCCTCATCCAGGTCGTTGATGAAGATATTGAACAACACCGGTCCCAGTACCGACCCCTGAGGGACTCCACTAGTCACAGTCCTCCAACTAGATTCTGTCCCATTGACCACAACTCTCTGACTTCTTCCCTTTAACCAGTTCTTGATCTACCTCACTACCTGATCACCAAACCCATACTTTATCAGCTTATCTACGAGGATGCTGTGGGAGACAGTGTCAAATGCTTTACTGAAATTGAGATAAACTACATCTACCACTCTACCATCATCTATCCACCTAGTTATTTCCTCATAGAAGGCTATAATGTTGGTCAAACATGACTTACCCTTGGTAAAACCATGTTGACTGCATGTAATGACCCCCTCACCCTTGATACGCCTAGATATAGTGCCAAGAACAAGTTGTTCCATCACCTTTCCAGGGATGGAGGTGAGTTAAGCTGGATGCATGCAGGCTCCATTATGGATTTTTGACAATCAACAATGATCCCTCTACATATATTTAGTACACAGCAGCCAAAGATCAGGAAAGAATTTTGTAACAGTATGTGTCAGATATTTCTCACTATAGAATACAAGTATACACTTTATACACACACTTTTATTACAAACTCTACAAGAATAGCTGTTGAAAAACATTCATCCACACTTCTTTTAATATTTTTAATAGATGGACACATTGTTTTTTCAGAGTTGTCCATAAGGACCTGCTCCATCAGACTGCATAAATGTGTTTCATTGTAAGAGTCTAAAAATTTTCTTACTTTTTACAACAAATTGATGAAGGTTTTTGCTTAACCTGGATATGAGAGGATTAATTATTAACATGCTCACTGCACTGACCAGTTAACAAAAGCCTTGATTACTTAGCTCAATCTCTCCAAGCTTGTCCAAATGTTTGTGTATTTTTTGCCAATGAAACTTCTACAATAAAATGAACACTGTTGTCTGATGTTTCATAAAGTACTTCTCCAGCATTGAAAAAGCTCAAGTGATGTATGGTTTAACATTGTGTGTGAATAAGTATTACAAGTGCAAAAAACTTCCTATGTGTCTTTGCTTGAAAACTCCTCGTTAACCTTCTGTATTAAAATCTTCCACTTTTGAATATTCTTGCCAACACTTTATTAGTTTTTCCAGCAATCTTCATGAAAAGCAGCTTGTAAGTGAATCCGAATTTTGTTTGTTCACCTTCACGTAAGATAACCCTGGATCAAAATACCAACTCACATTAGATACCCAGATAACAGAAAGGTTTGGGCTGAAAGGAAAATGAGTTCTGTAGCAGCTTGGGCTGTCCAACTAGGAAAAAAAAATCTTGCAGCTACTAGTCACTTCTGAATCCAATGAAAGGCTAGCAAAAGAGCTACTAGATTTTTTAATTAAGAAAATATTTTTCTGTTTATCAAAAAAATAATTTGAAAAGTTACTTCTAAACTGTGTGCTGTGTCAGTATTCTCAATGATTTCACAGGTACTCACTCAGTTGTAGCTTTATTAGAAGTGAAAAATCTGGAGAAGCTGTAAAGAGGAATCAATCATGCAAAATAACTTGCCCAGAAGGGGCAAGCATGGGGATTTTGAGTAGGGAAACCAGGGTAGTTATTTACTTTTGAAAGCAGGCTTTTCTTGTAGTTGACTGATCCAAAAGAATGTAATTCCAAATACTGGACATCCACTCAGACCAGTAGATGTAGATGTGTCACATTACTATTTAAGTCAGAATCAGTTTCCCTACCTCAATACAAAATTTGTTATAAGCTACAGAATCTACCTGAAACAAAAAAAATCAGGAAACAAGATTTGAAAAAACATGTTTTCAGATGTACTTTTTAGGCTTTTATAATGTAAACTGGACATGAAGCACCCTTGTTGTTAGCCCAGATTCTGGAGGAACATCCAGTAAAAAAAGATCATGTTTATATAAGTTTTGTCTGTGTAAATTCTTTCTGAAAATTGTTCTAGCCTGGATGACCATCTTTTGACTTAAGTGTCAATCAAAATGTACGACTGGATCAGAAATCTGAAACTGTGTTGTTGCTTTGACATAACAACAGACTGCAATGAAAGTGTTTTCCTCCAGAGCACAGATTGGTGCAAAACTGCCATGGACAGTGGCAAAGTCCACACAATCAGTGAACACGCCACTGTTACTCCTGCCCTTCTTTCAAGCACGTATATAGCATGGTCTGAGCAGTTGTCCTGAATACTGTTACAACTCTCATGGATCACTACAATGCTTGGTTTTATTCTTTCCTTTGTTCTCTACAAATTCAATAAGTTATAAATAATGTGGCAGTAAGTGGAATGCATGAATAATAATTCTTACAATTATTTTGATTCAGTTAGTTTCTTTCCATGTCGAGCTCATCTGTGTGCTAGCATTGTAATATCAATGTGCTGGTACCAGTAAAACTAAGCAGGACCTTGAAGTCAAATTTAATTAACTTCATGAATTTTCGAACCATATCCACAAAGCAGTGCATTATTTCACCTTATTAAACAACAGAAAAAAAATGGATTTTCAGTAACTCTTCATCGATAGCTGGGTTTTTAAAGTGATAGGTATTAGGCACCAAAACCATACAAAATCTATATCTTCTTTAGAGCTCTGGAGACCTATACAATCTGAAAATCTGAACAAGACATCATCTGTACAAAGAATTTTTTATGCCTCTGGGTAAATTAACCTATTAAATAGTTATTTAGACTGTGCAGGTACTTAATTAACATTGTTGTTATTACTACAAGTTTCATTATTCTGAATACAATTGTATTCAGTGAAACAAGTGTATAAGATGTCAGATTTCTCCTTTAAAAATTTCTAGGTAGATGAAGTACCAGTGAGGTGTTTGTGTTTGCCATTTACTTTTCTGGACTTGAAAAATCTCATGGATTTACAATGGGTATGGGTCTAAATTTTGGTGTACTTATCAAAAAGTATGACAACAGAACTAGTTTTCTGACTAATGAATAAAAGATTCTAGATTTATTTTGTTTTCATGTATTAGGGGAGGATGGAGAAGGAAAGATTACCTTTCATACATCTCAAGAAATCAGTTGCAAGTTTTAAAAAAGAAAATTTGCCATTCAAAGCTTTTTGTGACAATTTAGGTTGACATACTAATCTATTTTGAATACTATAATTTGCGTACTCTTAAAATTTGGAAAAAATGTAAGCATGCCAACCAACATCAAATAATTTCAAAATATGTATGACAATTTTTTTTCAGAAATGGAATAAATTTACACAATGTACTAATGATTCATTTCAGAAATTAATATTACCAAAACAAATAAATTACTTTTAGTTTTGAAAACAAGTCATATGAATTTAAGAAAGTACTTAGTTATATTTCGCCAACACAACTAGATACTCCCATTTCTTTGTGATACTACCTTCTTACAGAACTACCCAGAAAGATGGTGCGGCAGGTTGGTGACCTAAAAGGGCTGAATATCAGGGAAATGATCAGTATGTCAGTACTGAGTGTATGGAAGGGGAAATGAAGGCAAGAAAAAGAGGGAAAACATATGAGATTTTATTTGTGGCCAGCAGTGTATTTCAGCCAGAAAATGTCATGAGTATTACAGGCACAAGGTAGAAAGCACCTGAAGAAACTTGTTAAAATTTTGGCAGCCTAGTTGCAGAAACCACTGACTCACGAAACTTAAGTCACAGCTATCACTGCTGTGCTTCATGCTGGTACCATAGCCTGTTCTAGGTAAAACAGCTTTTTACCTTCATGAACTCTCTGTCAGCTCAGCTAAAGGAAAGAAACTTGTGGATGAAATTTTTGAGTTTTTTCTTCTTTTTTTTTCCCTTTGTTTTCCCTGTGACAGTCAGTAATCTGCTGCCACCACAATTTCACTAGACCCAACGCTGATGCTCTGGGAACAACAACTGTTGCTGCCATGTGTATTCTGTGAATTTTTAAGTTCTTTCTCAACATCTGTATCATCTATGTAAGAGAGGTTTTATTGCCTATGTAGAAAAATCTGGTTTTTAGAAGGAGATTAAAAGTAAAAAACCTGAAATTTTGTGAGCATACTGTACTTAGAACAAGATGAATTTTTAAGTGGTTAAAAAGCCACACATCTCTAGAGGGCAAGTAGAATTATAGAATAATGAGATCATAGAAAAATTTTGGTTGGAAAAGAACATTAAGATTACCAAGTCTAACCATTAACCTAGCACACTGCCAAATACACCAATAAACCACTCCTTTTAAATACCTCCAGGGATGGTGACTCAACCACTTCCCTGGGTAACCTATTTCCAGTGCCTGACAACCCTTTCCAGGAAGACATTTTTCCTAATATCCAATCTAAACCTCCATTGACACCACTTGAGGCTGTTTCCTCTTGTTCTATTGCTTGTTACTTGGGAAGAGAGACTGACACCAACCTTGCTACAACTTCTTTTCAGGTAGTTGTAGAGAGTGACAAGGTCTCCCCTCAGCCTTCCTTTCTCCAGACTAAACAACCCCAGTTCCCTCAGCCACTCCTCATAAGACCTGTAGTCAGACCCTTCACCAGCTTCATTGCTTTCCCTTGGATATGCTCCAGGACCTCGGTGTTCTTCTTACAGTGAGGGGCCAAAACCTGAAAACAGTATTCCAGGTGCGACCTCACCAGTGCCCCGTACAGGGGGACAATCCCTTCCCACACTATTTCTGATACAAGCTAAGAAGCTGTTGACCTTCTTGGCCACCTTGGCNTCCAGCCACTCTCCCCCAAGCCTGTAGCATTGCATGGGGTTGTTGTGACCCAAGCACATGATCCAGCACTTGGCCTTGTCGAATCTCATACAATTGACCTGTCCAGATACCCCTGTAAATCCTTCCTACCCTCAGGCAGAT
>VZRW01007877.1:83921-95136 GCA_013398125.1 Aegotheles bennettii | reverse complement strand
CTCTGCTTCCCTCTCAGGAGGCCCAAGGGATCAGAGCAGCCACACGAGCCCCACGGGCACAGTCTCTGTTGGCATCCCATGGTCCACATGCTCATCCTAGCCTGGTCTCGGGGTGCCCCCCACCCTGCTTGGCCTCAGCAGGGCTCCCTTGGGTGGGAGTGGGAATTTCCCACGGGAATGCCAGCAGCGGTGCTGGCACTCATGGTGGTGCCTGCCCATACCAGGTCCCTGCTGTGCCCTTCCTGCACGCCCCATTCCAACTCGGGGGTAGCACTAAAAATTTCCCTCCTCCCCCCCAAGTCCTACTACGATGTTGTCGCTTGTGCGCCTGGTACTGCAAGCGCTGCTGATTTCCCTGCGAGCCCAAGCCCTGCCTCTTTGCGTAATTACTCTGCTTGGCAGCTGCCTTTCCTCAGTGAGTTGCTGCTCCGAGCCTCTGCTGCCCGTAGGGTTGTTGTTATTACTCATCCTCGCCCGCTTCCCGGGGCTCGGGCACTGGGGACCGTGGTGTTGGGTGTCACCGCTGCCGCAGACCCCGCTGCATGACTGTGCCCAGCCCCGGTGTGGCCGACGCACCGCCACTGCCTGCTCATGGCATAGGCACTGCATGGCCACTATGGAACTGCTGCATGGCCACCATGCGACCATCACACGGCCAGTAAATGAGCATCGCATGGCCACTGTGTGACCACTGCACGGCCACTAAATCACCATTGGACGGTCACTGCACAGCCAAGCTCCCTTCCATGTCCCCCCACTGATGGACCTGCAGTGGCAGGGTCCTGCAGCACCCCGACCCAGACCCCCTACCCTGCTCCTGGCCACCCTGACCTTCAGCTCCGGTTTTGTCCCCCTTGTTCCCTCCAGGAGCTGATGTGTCCTGCCCTGCCCCTCTCACAGTGACCCAACACTGGCAGTGTGGGGGCTTAGAGCATTTCCCTGCCTCAGTGGGGTGAGCACCCCATGCACAGCTGCACGCCCGCCCCACCGCCTGCCTGGCTTTGCATAGGTGGCACTGGCAGGCACATGCAAATGCCGGCGGTGCATGAATGTTTGGCCACGCTGGTGCACACGTCAAGGCATCACAGTGCACCACCAACACCACGCCAGCCCGAGAGAGCTCCCAAGGCAGAGCCCGGGTTCCCTGGGGTGCCAGCACTGGGCTCCTCTGGGCTCTGCCGCTGCGTCTGGGCACTCATGGGGAGCACAGGGATCTGAGCGCAGGGGTGGCTGTGCTCATAGCTGGGGGGGCTGCCCCACACGCCCACCCTGATTTGGTGCAAGCCATTGAGAACATCACAAACCCATCCCCATTGAGAACATCACAAACCCATCCCCATGGACCTGCCCGAGGGCACCTCGCAGGGACCTGCCAGGAGAAACCGAAGCCTCTGCAGCTCCTGGTTAATTTGGGATGCAGGTGAAGGATGCTATAAAATATCAGCTGAGGGAGAGGAGCTGAGGCTGAGCGGTGAGCCCAAAGGGTTTTGCAGTAAAGGCAGACGGAGCTGCCATGCAGGAAGAGCTGTGGGTCCACCGGTGGGATGGGCAGGCAGCGGCACCGCGACACGTGTGGGTCAGCATGGGCAGGAGGGAGCCCTGCCACGTCCCCCCCAGTGCCATTTGGGTGGCGGGCTCTGCTTCATTTCTGTTCCATGTGCACAGCCTGTAATTTTGGCCTATTGAAGTCATAATTCACTACTGTGAAAATAAACATTTGTGTTCACTTGCTTTATTTGGCGGCCTCGCCTGAGCGTTAGCAATTCCTGGCTGGCATCCTTGCACGTGGCCTCAGCCATGGGGACAAAGCCCGGGCACCCGTGGCTGTGCCTGTGGCCACCTCCTTGTACCCTTTGGGGAGGATCTCACCATCCTTCCCACGCTGTCCCCAGGGATCCCGACAGAGAGGTGGGGAGAAAACGCCACTTAGTGCTCCGCTGGGGGTGTGGAGGGAGCTGGCTGTGGGGGAATGAAGGCAATGTAGAGGTAATATTCTGTGTAAAGCAGATGGATTCCAGCACCTGCCCTGGACCCTTCCCCGCCCGTGCTTGGCTCTGGTTTTGTTTGTGCTGTTTTAGGGGTGCTCCCACCTGCAGCGGGGATGCTGCAGCACCCGCCCTGTGCCAGAGCAGAGCTGGGGCAGGCAGGAGGACGCCTGGGCCACTCTCCCGTTGTCCCCAACCCTGTCCCCTCTCAGCCGCCCGCCGGGGCAGGGCTGGCCCCAGGGCTCTCGGGCTTTATCCCTGCTGGGCGCAGGGGGATGGTGCTTCTCCTCCCGCATTTGCATCTTCCCAGCCTTTATCTTTCCCCCAGTCTCTGTATTGCTGCAATTACAGACACTTTAAAACACAATGATCTGGCTGTTAGCGTGATGGATGACAGAACCTTTCTGTCTGGTTTAAATCATTGCCGAGAGTGAGCGAACTTCCCCGGGTTAACCCCTTCGTGCCCAGCCCAGCGCGGGCTGGTGGCTGCCAGCTGGGTGCTGCCATGTGTCCCATGGCCACGCGTGGGTCCCGTGGATGGGGATAGAGGAGGGTCTGGCATCCCTGGGGTCAGTGCTGGTGAGGAAATACCCCCCACCCCTCAGCTCCCCGGGTGCACGGGGTGGATGTGGCGCAGCCGGGGCAGATGATGGGACCAGCCCCACTTGGGCAGAGCTTCTCTGCGGTGGGAAAGCAATGGTTGGGCCAGGAGATAAGTGCCTGCCAGGGCCCGATAGCCTGGATCCATCCCAGCCCAGGGCCTGGCAATGCTTCCCCTGGCAAATCTGGAGCCGGGGCAGGATGGGGCCCCACCGGGTTCCCACCCGGCAGAGAGGGTGCGGGTCATGCCGGTGTGTGATTGATGACAGAGCGTGTGACAGCCCGGCACGGGGATTGACTGCACATGTTATGTTCTCTTTGTTTTGAGGAGCTGCCATCTCCCTGCACCCACCGCTGCTGCCCTCCCCGCTCCCACCAGCGCCCCCCCCCNNNNCCCCCATGGGTGTCCCAGTCCCACGGGAGGATGTCAGTACCATTACCGATCAATTCTGTTCACTGGTGCTCATCGACCCGTGGGGAGGGAGGAGGGGGGAGGGATGCCCTCCATCCCGGCTGGCTGTGGCTCAGGGAGCAACCTTAGCCCTGCCGCAGGCAAAGGGGGTCCCCAGGGCATGGTAGGGGGCGAGGGGGGGCCACTGGGCCTGGTGTGGTGTGGACCAGCAGATAGGGTGCTTGCTGAGGGCAGATGAGGGTAACGGGCACCAACCTTTGCAGGAAATGGTCACGGTTATGCACCATCCGGGCCCCATATCTGCCCGTGCACATGACCCCCCTGGTTATCGGGGCTGAGCAGGCGGGCGGGGGGCACTGTGGTGGGTGCTGCTGTCTCAGGCTGCCACCAGGACAGCCCCAGCCCCATGCACCACTCCTGTCTTTACAGTCATCACGGTGCTGGAGTCCCTTTTCACACCCCAACCATCACTCCTGACCCACTGCATCTCTCCCTGTGGCTCTCGCCCTGTATCCCGCTGGCACCTTATTGTCCCTCTTCTCCCCAGCTCCCAGCCCGGGCTCTTGCTCAGCCCCAGTGCTTCCCAGCTTGCCTGTGAGAGCTGATTGCTATTCAGGCAGCGTCCCCCCTTCACAAGCCTCAGGCTTTTTAAAAAAGCCCACTTCGGTGCTGGTTTATCACACCTTCCCCCTCGCCGCGCCGGTGAGTCATCCCCCCACCGCACACGGCACAGCCGGGAGCCATGGCAGTCCTGCCCCGCCACGGGCAGCACCCGTGGGTGCCTGCAGAGCCGCACCGTGCCGGGGGTCCCGCTGCAGCCCGGAGGCTTGTCTGGAGGCGGAGGCACCGAGCCGTGCCGGCGCTCAGCCCCTGCATGCCACAGGTTTCCTGTGTCACCCTCAGCGAGTCTGTCTGTCTGTCCGTCTGGGTTCCTCACTCTCTATCCGCCCCCTCCTGGGGAGCTGAGCATCCCCGGGTGCCTCTCTGCGGTCCTCAGCACAGCGCCGGGCTCACGGTCTGGGGCTGGGGGCTCACGAGCAGCCGCAGCGATGCGGAGCCTCAGGGACCAGAGCACAGGGAACCGTTTGCTCTGAGCATCCCTGCGGGGATGCTGTGCTCGGGGCACGGAGCTACTGGGCTGGGGAGGGTCTGTGTGGCCGCAGGTCACAGAATCACAGAATCCTGGGGGTTGGAAGGGACCTCGAAGGATCATCCAGTCCAACCCCCCTGCCAGAGCAGGGTCACCTAGAGTCCATCACACAGGAACGCATCCAGGCGGGGTTTGAATGTCTCCAGCCAAGGAGACTCCACAACCTCTCTGGGCAGCCTGTTCCAGTGCTCTGGCACTCTCACAGGAAAGAAGTTCTTCCTGACATTCACATGGAACCTCCTGTGCTCCAGTTTGCAACCATTGCCCCTTGTCCTATCATTGGTCAGCACTGTAAAAAGCTTGGCTCCATCATCCTGACCTTCACCCTTTACATATTTGTAACCATGGATGAGGTCACCCCTCAGTCTCCTTTTCTCCAAGCTAAAGAGCCCCAGCTCCTTCAACCTTTCCTCATAAGGGAGATGGTCCCATCGTCCCAGCCACCACCGTGGTCTGAATCTCAGTGCCTAAATCCAGCGCTGAGCAAGCGCCGGGAGCCGGGCTGCAGCCCCCAGCTCTCTTCCCTTGGCTTTTTTTGCTTGCAGCAGGAGCCCTGGCTGGCGCTGTGTTTCCCTGTGTGTTAATTCATCAGGGAATGCACGGGGGAGATACGGGGCTGGTGGGGAGCCAGCGGCCGGGGAGGACGCCTTGCCCGCCCCCGGCTATCGCCCGCCGCAGCTGCATCCGCTGCGGGGACATCTGCTGGGCAGGAAGCGCCGCTCGCCAGCCTCACCCAAGGAAGGGGGTTCGTTTGCCCCCGGATTCCCTCCTCGCCCACTCATGGGGATCCCTGGCCCCAGGGTCACCCACCCCACAGCCACCCTGGCCGCTTGCTTCCTCAGTCCAGGGCTGGAAGGAGCAGCCCCCGCGGCCATCGCTGCCGGGGGCTTTGCAGCTTTCATACAACTTCCATAGCATTAAAAGAAAAACAGAAATCCTGTTTTCCTGGCTGACAGATTCGTTCCTGCTTCGTGGCATTCGAAGGGAAATTGGCCCCTACTGCTTATCAATCCGGCTCACCCCGCACCGCAGGCTCCAAAAAATCACCGGCTTGGCTCAAACTCGGCGAGACTTTGGGATGCGACACCTTTCCTCCGGGTGCTCTGAGGTTTCTGGGCTGCTGGGGGCCAAGTTTTCAGCTTTTCTTTGCCATGAGGAGTCTGGAAAGTAATTTAATCCCAAAGTGGAGACTTCCACATGCTGCCCTGCCCTGCTTTGGGGTGCACAGAGAGCACCAGTGGGAGCAGTGCCTGGTAGCAGCAAGTCCTGCCAGCCTCATCCTTGGCCAGCGGGAATTCTCTGGGAGATGCTGAGCAAACTGCCCCAGACTGCCCAGATGAGCACAGCACACTGGGAGAGCTGTGTCCCCACCACGGTGCAGAGGGTCCCTCTGGCTCCTCCAGTTCCCCACCTGGGGAAATCTCCTCTCCATGGCACTGCTCCCTTTTTGGGGGCCAGGCAAGGGGAAGGGCGGTGCTGAGCCTCCATGAGAGCCACATCCTCAGGGCCTGACCCCTAATGCCACCTGGGGCATGCGAGACCTCTCTGCATTGTCAAGGTCTGGGGACATGAAGACATCTCTCAGCCCCGCCATGGCACCATGGGCACCTCCCTGCCCCTCGCCCAGTGGGGTTAGTGATGGGTTCACACTCCCCTTCTCTCCCCACACCAGGCAGGGGTTCCCGGCTGATCTCCAGCCCTCCTCACACTGCAAGTGCTTGCACAGGGCTCTTTAACAACAGGAATTTAATTAGCTGGCATTGCGCTTCCAACACCTCGCATCATCCCTACACAAATCCATGGGAGCTGGTGGGAGATGGTGCAGTGCATCCCACCTTCGCTCCGGCATGTGGCTCGGCACCAAAGTCCTCAGGCTGCTTTCAGACCCCCCCCAAGGGCCAAAAATGCCCCAGCACCGGGCTCTGGCGGTGTGGAGGTCGGCGCAGATCCGTGCCATGCCACGGGGAGGTCTGGGATTCGTTATGAGATCCAGATGTGCCATGGCAGCAGGGGACGTTGCGGCTGTCTCTGGCCACCTGCATCGTTTCTAAGTTCCCAGGCTAAAAGCAGGGCTTGTCATCAAGAGCAAAAAATGTGCCACCTCTGTTGTATTTCATTTCCCTTTCTCCACCTCTTCCCTGCCCGCTGCGAAGCTTCTCTGCGGTCTCTGCGCGCCGGAGCCGGAGCGCGGGGCAGGCAACGGCCTCGCCAGCCCTATCGCTGCCTTGCCGGCCGTGAGGAAATCAGGAAGTTTGCAGAGATACTCGGCCAACAAAATAAACACTTCTCCTGCCAAGCTCCCAACCGGCAGCTTCGGCAGCCCGCAGCAATCTGCACCGCTCACCTTTGCTGCAGCCTTCCGGTCAACGGTGCCCACCGAGCCGCTGCCGCCCGCCCGGCCCCGGCGCCTTATCGGTGGGTGCCCCTTGCCCAGGAGGTGCCGTGCATTGCTGCGGGTGGCAGGTCTGGGGGCAGGGACCTCGGCACACCTCCCGGCACAGCATGATGGGTGCAGCACCCAGGGTGCACCCCAAGCCCTGCCCTCCAGCCGGTCCTTGCCATGTTCCTGACCCGCAGGGACCCATCAGCAGGGCAGGGGCTGCGGCCGGAGCGCGGTGCAAGAGGAAGCGAGGCAAAGGGCCAGTATTGTTCAGCCAGGGCAGACAAACGGCGGTGACTCAGCCAGTAGCCACTTTCCTGCCTGCACCCGGCACAGCCCCGGCAGGAGCCCCTCGGGCTCATTATGGAAAGGTGAATTCCAGAGCAGGCACCCAACGAGTCCTTGTGGCAGGGAGCCCATCGTGCCCTCTGGTGCTGGTACTGCGGGCTCAGCCGTGCCCTGGCTCCTCACTCCCATGGGGATGCACTGATGGGCACCAGCCATGTGCCACCCTTGCAGAGTCCTGTGGCCAGGCTGTGGGGTGCCCCTCACCCTGTGCCAGGCTGGTACTGAGGGGATGCTCCGGCACAGGGCCGTGGGATGCCTCAATGTGGCCACACTGCAGGTGAACAGTAGCCCTGGAGAGCCCATGGGGGCTGATCCCGGTGGCACAAACCTGCTGCAAGCAGGATCCGGCTGCTACCAGGGAGTGAGCATGGGAAAGCATGCCCAAGCTGCATGTGAGCTGCCGGATGAGAATGAACGAAAGCACCCAGTAAACAGAGGATTTAAACCCTGAAAATAAAACTGAATTGTGCCCGATGACTCATTATGGAAAGATTAATTCCAGAGCAGGCACCCAACAAGTCCTTGTGGCGGGGAGCCCATCGTGCCCTGTGGTGCTGGTGCTGCGGGCTCACAGAATCACAGAATCACAGAATCCTAGGGGTTGGAAGGGACCTCGAAAGATCATCCAGTCCAATCCCCCTGCCAGAGCAGGGTCACCTAGAGTCCATCACACAGGAACGCATCCAGGCGGGGTTTGAATGTCTCAGCCGTGCCCTGGCTCCCCACTCCCATGGGGATGCACCGATGGGCACCAGCCATGTGCCACCCTTGCAGAGCACCTGCCTGCCCGAGCCTGTGTTTGACAGTGGGGTGAGTCACCTAGTCCACGACACACGGCGTGGCACACGGTACACGGCAGAGCACATGGTGCAGTCACAGCCACCCACCGCCTTCCTCCTGCCCCAGCCTTACCTTGGCTGGTCCTGCCCGCTGCCCTGGCCCAGGAGGGGTGGCCGTCCAGCTTGGGGGGTCCCCCAGGCATCCCAGGGGGTGGGTGTCAGCACCCCGGTGCCACAAGCCCCACAGGGGCCGGTGCAGCCAGCCTGCTCCCACGTGCCGGTGCAGGAGCCGCGCCGGGGAGGGAGATGCTGAGCACCAGTGGGGCGCGATGGGGTGCGGGGTGTCCTGCCCGCTCCGTGCCTGCCCTGCGCCAGGGCCGTTCATGTGACGGCCGGGGCCGGGGTGGCAGCAGAGCCGTGTCCCATGGCGAGGGGGAAGGTGACAGCTGCTGGGCAGTGATAATGCAGCGGGTGGGGGGAGGCCGGGCAGCTGCGCCCGTGTCCTTCCCCAACAGGAACCATCTGCGACCAAACCCAGCTCTGCCTTCCCTATCAGCCATTCCGGTCTGACTTTCCAACAACTTCCCCTTTGCGCCGGCTTCACTTCCTCACTGCGAGGGGACGGCACGGTGCAGCATGGTGCAACACGGTGCAGCATGATGTGGCATGGCATGGCGTGGCGTGGCATGGCATGGCACAGAATTGGGTGGCATGGCATGGCATGGCGTGGCATCACATAACATTGGGTGGCATGGCATGGGTGTCAAGGTGTAGCACTGCACTGGCAAGCCAGCACAGCACAGCCAGCATGGCACAGCCAGGCACATGCAGCCCAGCATGGCATGTCTGGCATAATGCAACAGCAGGACAAGGTGGGAAGGTCCCTGCACCCACCTGGCTCCAGGCATTGCCCTGCCCTTCTCAGCACTTGGGGTGACCCCTCCCGGTGGGTACAAAGCCCCCATTGCAGCCCATCCGTGCACCCCCCGACCAGCCCCCCCCCCCCGGGGCTCCCTGACAGCCGCCAGCAGAGAAACAACTTCTTAGAAAACCGAGAGGCGGCTCTGGGCTGCAGGTGGGAGGGAGGAAACGTGTCCTAAAAATACAGCAGCGCCTGCAGGGTCCCCGAAGGTGGCCGAGCAGATGGCGTGTCTCGGCGGCCACCTGGGCTCCCGCAGATGGCACCCGGGGCTCCCTGCTTTGTGCCCCCACGCCTGAAGCTCCTGTTGGGGGGGAACGGGACATGGGGAAGGGATGGTGGAGTGTGAGTGAGGAGGAGGGTCCCGGAGCAGGGGGGTGCGGGGGTGCTGTGCTGCGGGGCAGAGCCTGGTGTCACCAGGAGGGTTTGCAGCATCTCTGCCCTTGGGGTGCAGCCCCCCTGGGGGATGGTGAGTGCAGTCTGAGTGCTGCAGAGAGATGAGGGGAAGCCCCAGCACGGGGTCGATGCGCTGGGGGAAAGGGCGACGTGGCTACAAACCACAGACCCCAACCAAGCGGGACGGCACGCACCCAGCCGGGGCTGCGCATGCGAGGGGGGGGACACTGCAGCTGCACCCAGCAAGCCCCCCCCAGACCCACATCCTGCATCCCGGTGATGCTGGGGGGTCCCAGCTCCATCCCACCCACCCTGGAGATGACCGTGCCCCACCGGTGAGGGCAGAGCAGCCTGGCCACCGGGACCGAGGGCTGGCAGAGGTTTCTGGTGCATGGAGCTGTGGGCTCCCAGCTGCCTGTCTTGCTGGGCAGGAGGGTTTCCATCCATGTTTCGTGCTCTCACCTCTTCCTCTTTTATTTCTGGTGGGCTCAGCATCATCGGCTCGGGGGTTTGCCAAGACATCCTGCACCAAGGCTCGGATGCTAGGAGAGATGGGAAGCACGTGGGAGATTAAATGGCAGCGGCTGCTCCCGGGGAGTGTCCCAGGGCAACAAGTCAAAACCAGAGGGTTTCAGTGGGCCAGGAAAATCCCACCCAGCCGCAGCCCTGTGTCCCCCACATCACCTGCGGCGGGAGGGTTTTCACCGCAGGCAAAGAGGGGAGCACCTGCCCGGGCAGCTGCAGCGGCCGAGCACCAGTGCAACGGGCTGCGGGGGCTGGGGAATGCCCGGTGGGGGGGTCCCGGGGTCTGCCCTGCTGTGGGGGGAACCCCTGGGGTCTGCCTCAGTGTGGGGGTAACCCCTGGGGTCCCGGGGATGCCCCGGCACTGGGGAACCCCTGGGGTCCCAGGGATGCCGCGCACAGCTGAGCCCCCCCTCTGGGAGCCCGCCGGTGCTCTCAGCCGGTTTCTCTCTGAGTCAGAGCCGCACGCTCGCTGCTGAGCAGAAACTTCCCCCCCTCAGTAAAGGAGAAGCGGGACGGGCTCCCACCGCCCCCACACCCTGAACGGGGGGGTGACAGGAAGGCAGAAACCCCCGGGGGGCAGCCGGTGCTCTGCCACGGCACCCACCACCCACCTTCACCCTTACTGGGACCGCATCAGCCCCGTGCTCGGCACAGCATGGCACAGCATGGCACCCCATTGCCTGCAGCACCCCACTGCCTGCAGCACCCCTCTGCCTTCCACCTTCCATTCGAGAGCGATGCAGCCACCCCGGGGGGGTGGGGGGGAAACCCGAGGTGAAAGGAAGCAGCGGCAATAACCGGCACCGAAACAGCCCCGGCAGCTGCCACAACCAAAGAGCGTGCACCTTCCAAAGTGGGTGCTGCCCTTTGGGCTGAGGGGGCAAGGGTCTGGCTGCCCAAAGTTGCCTCTTCCACCCTAGGGAAGTGTGGATGTGGGAGTAAAGGCAGGAGCCGGGGATGGGAAGGAGAGCGGCGGCCGAGCCGGGGAGATGGGAGCTGCTGAGGGTCCACGTGAAACACAAAGACAAATTCTTTAAGGGAAAAAATGGGAAAAAAAGGGAAAAAAAAAGAAAAGGAAAAAAAAAGAAAGAAAAAAGAAATCAAAGGGATGTGGAGAGGGAGATAAGAGGGAAGACAGAGCAGGGAGACGGAGGGAGCGGAGAGGACGCGGGCAGAGGGAGGCAGGACGCGCGGGCGGAGGCGAAGCGGGGAGCAGGGGGGGTGTCTGGTGCGTCCCTATCGCCTCTCCCCATCACGGCAGCCCAACCTCAAGTAGTTTTTCACCGAGATTGGAGTGATCAGGTAGGGCTGCCCTCGCCGGCAGCTGCAGGGCTGGGAATAAGCACCTGCTTATCTCTGCCCAACGGCTGTGCGCGCCTGCAGATTGCGGGGGGCCAGGGAGCTGCTGCCGGCTGCGATTTCCATATCAGCGCCCTGCAGCCGCCTGCACCAAATAAACACAACAGCCCCATGGACAAAAGGTTAATTATCAATTTTCAGAAAGGGAGAGAGAGGGGAGGGGGAGAGAGGAGCAGAAGGGCCGTTGCCAGCCGTCCCCAGCTGGGTGCTGGGCTCTGCGCCTTGGGCACAGCATCCTTCAGCATCCCCGGGGCTGTGCCAGCACCTCTGGGGCAAGGGATGGGGCTGGAGATGGGATGGGGATGCAAATGGAGATGGGAATGGGGATGTGGATCTGGATGGGGACAGGGATGGAGATGGGG
>VZRW01007877.1:3266-76179 GCA_013398125.1 Aegotheles bennettii | reverse complement strand
ATTACCCAAAAGTTGGGGGGCGGGGGAGGGGGGGGGGGGGAGGGATGTATTAAAATGCATGTGCACAGCTTGGGCCTTGCAGCAGATGTTGGCATAATTAGAGAGGAAAAAATTATGAAATTAATTTGTGGTTCAATGTAAATTTTGGCGTTGGGGGGAAAGCGCGGTCCCGCTCGCTCCCCGCACGCTGCCGCCGGCGCACGCTCCCCTGCTCAGGTACCAGCACGCACCAGCTGCTACTGGGACTGTGCTGTGGGGTGAGCACTGAGTCCAGCCAGGGGCACAACATGATGGGTGATGCCTGGAGGCATGGTCTCCATCACATCAGGGATGGTGACAAGTGGACCACCAACCTGGGGAGGTGGACTACCAGCCCAGGGAGATCAGCTGCCAATCCCTACAAAGAAAGGTGCAAAAAGAGGGGATTTGAGGACAAAAAGTAAAAAGCAGAGTCCAGCAATGGCCATGGTTGGTATTTCTGTGGGGTCCCACAAATTTGCTGATACACTCGCTGGCACCATCGGCTCGGGGTCCCTGCCCCGTGGTGGGGACAGGGCTGAGCCATGCGGGGATCATCCTCATACACACGCTGGTGGCATTCCCAGGAGCAGCCAGACAAAGCTTTGCTTCCCCCCCGTGGCTTTTCCCATCTCCTGTTCCTTTGGGAGCTGGAGAGGAATGAATACCCACTGCGATCCAGCCCCCTCCCCGGGGAGGGGCCGCGGGCTCAGGTTAATGCGCCCATTGAGCAGCAGCAGCAGCCCCGGTTCCAGTCGCTCCGCGCCGCGATGTGCCGGTGCCTGCTTTGCCGCTGCTGGGCTGTGATGGATGGGCTGTCTCGGGGGGGGCACGACCCCACCATCACCACCCTGGAAATCAGGGTCAGCCCCGGGGGCCGCGGCGGTGCTCGGCATAGGGAGAGGGGGGGCTTCAGCATCCCCACCGCTTGCAGCTGGCATTTATTTGCAGAAGCTGGGGGGGTGTCCCTAAATTTGAAGGGGAGGGTGGGCTGCAGAAGGCTGCTCCCAAAGGTGGGGACACCCCTGCCTGCTCTGGCTTTGCGGTGCTGGCTCCCATGGGCAGCCCCCATGAGTGCCAGGACCACCCTGACCCTTCCCTCTTCTTCCTCAGCCACTTTGCTGGTGCTGGCCCCACAACCTGGGGTCATTCCCATGGCCTGGGGTCATTCCCAAGTCCCAGTTAATCAGTTCCACGAGTGGAGATGCATCGTTATGACTTAACCAAGTGACACTGTTGGTTTTGACAGGCTGAGCATGGGGGGTGGGCAAAGGGGGGGCTCTCTGTGACCCCTGCACTGGGAGAGTGGGGCAGTGTGGGGATGCTCCAGGCATCACCGATGGGGAGAAATGGGGTGGGGGGAGCCTGGCAGTGACCCCCCACATCCCTGTGGCCTATCCCCCTGGCGCTGAGCCGAGTGGGTGCGACAGCCGGGCACGGGCACCCCGGGCATGGGCTCGTCCTGGTGCCCGCGTGCTCCTGGTGTGACTCCATCTGGCCCCATCTGCTCCCACCCAGGCTTGGCGGGACCAAATGTGGGTCGCAGCAAGCACGGGTGACACACAGCGGAGCAACTGGGGAGCAGCTGATCCCCCCCCGGGCTGTGCCGGGCGCTGCCGCCGGCCGGGATTACCCAGCTGCTGCCAAGCTGGCACAGGGACCGTCTCCTCCGAAAGGTTCCCTTCCAGGGGATTACGAATAATGCATCTGGAGCAGCACTCGCTCATCCAGGTTGGTGATTTATCTGAAAATCAAATTCCAGTAATCTCGCCTGCCATCTGGCCCCCGCGGACACGCAGCCGGCCCCGGCCCCGGGCGGGAGGCAGCCGGGAGGGTTGGGGTGTGGGGCACCACGTCCCTCCCCGAGCATCATCCCCAGGCTGCCATGGGGAGGGCAGAGCAGACTGCGAGGGCTCTGAGGGTGCCATGGGGCACTGTGGGCAGGAGATGTCCCAGGGGAGACTTTTTGGGATGGTGAGGGGTCCACATGTGCCAGGATGCAGGCAGGACCCAGAGAGCTGAGCCCTGTGCAGGGATGCTCCAATGTCCCCATGTCCCCGCACATCCCTGGATGCCAGGATGCAGGCAGGACCCAGAGAGCTGAGCCCTGTGCAGGGATGCTCCAATGTCCCCATGTCCCCGCACATCCCTGGATGCCAGGATGCGGGCAGGACCCAGAGAACTCAGCCTCCTGAAGGGATGCTCCAGTGTCCTTTTGTCCCCACACATCCCCGGATGCCAGGATGCGGGCAGGACCTGGAGAGCTCATCTTCTTGCAGGGACATGGGCAGGAGGAGTGATGGAGAGGAGGCAGGGATCCTTGCTGTGCCCAGGGGACGTGCTGGCAGCAGGGATGTCCCAGGCCCCAGCAGAGAAGGCAGAAGAAGGCAGGATCCATCGTCTCCCCCCCCCTCAGGGAGGCTGCAGGCTGCAGAGCCCCCCGGGGGGCCCCGGCACTCCCCTCCCGGCCCCTGGCTCCCAGCTCATTAAGGCTCTCCCATTATTCTGACATTTGTGCGCGTCACGTACCGGGAAGAAGTAATTTACTTAGAAGAAATTAAAAGTTCATTTTAATTGAGCGCACACTGCAGTATGCAAATGCGGGGTGCATTATGTACACTGATGCAGAGACAAAGGCTGTAATCAGCTGTTAACCCTCTGCGAGCCAGCCCCACGCACGGTGCCGGTGCCACCATCACTCCGGCCATGCCAGGGACCCTGTCCCCACCCGCGGGGTGACCCTGGCCACGCGGCTCCCTGACCCGGCAGCATCTGTGGGTGCAGGATGAACCCTTCGTGCATCATTCCAGCTGGGATGCAGGAGCCAGAGAGGGATGCCGTTGATGGAGGCTGCCCTGCAAATCACTGGGATGTGCTGGGATGGCTCCACGGGAGGGCAGGGACGCTCTGGGGGTGACTCAGCTCTTTTGGGGAGCCCGGGTGAGAGCAGGATGAAGATGCAAAGCCCAGATGAGAAGGGGATGAAGGTCAAAAGGCCAAAATATGGCTCATTGCATTGAGCCCATGATATTTGCAGCATCCTGTTGCCCAGGAGTTCCTCAGCTGTTTGTTTGTGTTGTTTTCTTTTTTTTCCCAGGCTTTTCTCCTTTTTTTTATATTTTTTTTACTACCTGTCAGACCTGAGATTTTTTAATGGCAGTGCGAATGGAACCGGTTCACAGATGCGAGATGACAGCCCGCTGCAGGAGACAGACAAATTACCTCCAACCTCAGCTCCAGACGCCCACAGACTCTCAAACAAAGGGAGGTGGCGGCGGGAGGGGGTGTAACGAGTTGTCAGTGCTCAGCGAGGCTGCCCACCCCGGGCCATGGGGGCTGTATGGGTGCATCACGTCCATGTGCATCCCATGCACACCCATGCCCTGAGCCACCCTGGCACAAAGGGCTGCTGGGGGTGGCACATGTGAGCATCCGTTGTCATATTATGGGTTAGTGATGCTGAAAAGCAAGGGGGATGCAAGGACAGAGCTGTCCCCTTGGAGGGGACGCCCCGAGGGGGACAGGGTGGACTTTGTGTGGACCCGAGAGGGGTGATGCTGTTGGGAACCCCTGTGTTTGCTTGGGATGTGCCTGGCACCGTGCCAGCTTTGCCAAGGACAGCAAGGACAGACCTAGGATGGGACCCTGACACCCTGTGTGTGTTGTGTGTGACAATGGCACTTTTCACCTCAAGCCATATGTGGGGGAGGGCTGGGGTGCACCTTGGAGCTTGCACCTCTGCCCTAGCTGCCCTTTGCCTTCCCCGTGCTCCCAGGAGCAGCACGGCCGGCAGCCCCAGTGCCCCCAGTTGGCTCCCAGTAACAAAAGCAGTCAGGGTGGTCGGGGCAGGCGCGGCGCTGCGGGGAGGATTTAATTGCTGCTGTGTAACCTTTGCTTCCCGTCCCACGTGCCGGCCGGGCGCCCGGCTCAGCAGCTCCAGATGGCACCCGGGAAAGAGTTAAGTCCACTGTGATCAACAGCAAGAAGCAAGTGGTAAACAATTTTTCTCTCCCTCTGCTAAANCTCTTGCTTCGAAATTAGCGAGGTAGAATGCTTGGGCTAATTATGCATTCAAACGAGCAGGCTTCGTTAATGTGGCACTAAGAGGAGCCTGAAAATGATTGTGAGATGATGAAATTGAAATTGGAGCACGGCACTTCTAATGCATCTGGAGTCACTCTTGCGTGCCCCGGCAGATGTAACCTGGCAGTGACCGGCAGCCCCCGCCACCCTGCCCGCACCCAGGCACCCGCAGCACCCACAGCACCCTCCTCCTGCTCCAAAGGGGGAGAAGATTTCCCAGCCATATTCCCAGCCTGGAGATGGAAGGGTGGGATGGATCCGTAGAGCCCTGTGCACCCAGAGGTCCCAGCATGGAACAGGGATGAAGCAGCCGCACTGGAGCATCCCCAGGGCAGTGGGGTTGGGGTCAGGACTGAGGGTGTCCTGGGTGAGCAGAGCAGCTCCTCTGTGGGTCCGTGCAGGTCCTGCTGGGTGATGCCACCATCAGTCTCCATGCTCCCATGGTCCAGAGCATGTTTCTCCTCCCCAGGCTGAATCCTCATCCCCAAGGCAGGCAGCAGGGCCTGAGGGTGTTTGGTAAAGCTCCACATCACTGGTGCTGGGAGGGACAAGGCTCTGATGGATAAACCTCCTCCTTCGCCTGGACACACTCCTGAGGATGCTGAAACCCGATGGCTGCAGAGGCGTCACAGGGGGGTTCCGTCACCACCACCACATCCCAGTGAGTTCAGTGCCTGGCAGTCATTCGCTCATCCCAGCAAGGACCAGTCTGGTGGCACATCCACATCTGTCACATCCCAAGGTCCATGGCATGGCCAGGCACCAGCCCCTGCCCCAGGACCACCCTGCCCCAGCACTGCTCCATCCAGCTTGGCCTTGTCCCCTGTGGAAAGCAGCACCCACGGGGCTGGGGACCTGCAGAGGGAAAAGGGGGAGAAAAGGTTGAGGATGAGAAGATGAATATGGAGATGTTTTATGCTATGGAATGCCTGTGGGCTGCGATGGGCACACAGGATGATGAGGGATTCACAGGGGAACTGGCTCAGGGTGTCACCAAGCCCAGGTTCTGCCAGGCTGATGGCTCACTAGTGTCTGCATGGCTTTGGGTTCTTCCACGCCAGGGCTGAGCCCAGTGTCTGGTGAGAGCCAGCAGCACCCTGGCCGGCTCTGCACCCCTGTCCCAGCAGCCTGGGCTGAACCGATCGCCCTCCCTGCAGGCAGCAGAGATGGATGTTGGTTAAATATTCATCAAAGGAGTGGAATTTACTGGAACCATCCATTCATGTGTAATGCACAGCCTGCAGCGTGCTCCTGGTAACCGGGGCACACCGTGGCAGGCGGAAGGCGGCAGGGAAGGAAGAGGGATGCTCCGGAGGAGGCTGCAGAGCCGTAAGGCAGATACACTGTTGGTAATCAATGAGGATCTGCAGACTCGAGGCGCTCAACTGCCAGGAATAGATAGAAATAAATAGACAAGGAGATGAATAGCCCCCCAGGAAGGAGGGGTAGGAATGGGGGAGCAGCAGCAATGCTGAGCCTGGAGGAGAGGGTCCCTTGGAGTGGGGTGGGATGCAAGGGAACAGTTTGGTCCAGGGGATGCTGAGCTCCCTGGGGGGATGTCGAACACCCTAGAGGGATGCTGAGCTCCCTGGAGGGACATTGAGCATCCCAGAGGGATGCTGAGCACCCTGAAAGGATGCCGATTACCCCAAAGGGATGCTGAGCTCCCTGGGGGGATATCGAACACCCCAAAGAGGCGCTGAGCTCCCTGGGGGGATGTTGAACACCCCAGAGGGGTGCTGAGCACTCCTGAGGACACACATTCACAGAGGAGGCCATCAGGCTCCCAGCAATCAGCCTCCCCTGCCGTGTGTCCAGGCAGGGCTGGAGCAAGGGCAGCCCATGGGTGCCAGGACCCGCTCCGCGTGCCCCGGGCTTGGGGCTGGCGTGTGGAGGGGGTTGTTTTCCCCCTCTCTCCGGCAATTTTTCCCTCTGACTATGATGCATAGCGGTGCTAATTCGGCACGTTGCCATTAATTCCAGCACAGCTGCCGCTCTCTCCCTCAAGGCATTTCGCTAATACTCAGCTTCAGAGCCTCTCAGCAAATTAACATCATTTGTTCTGCAGAACATGTTTTATTTCTACACTGCACGCATAGCTTATTACTCCACCAGAAACTCGGGGTGTGCGGGGAGGCAGCGCCGGCGGGCACGGCCCTCCAGAGCCAGCCCTGCTCCTCGCCTCGCCGTGCCTGTCCCCAGGTGGGTGCAGGGACAGCGTGGCACAGTCCCTGGTGCCACCTCGTGCTGCCGTGCCTGACCCGAGCTGGAGCTGCAGGTTATTGTCTCCTGGCACTGGGATGATGCGGTGCTGTCGGTGCAGCCCAGGGTGGTGATGCCAGGTGGGCTCGTGGCAGGGTGCTGGGTCAATCTCTTGCTGGCACCTCCTGCATCCCCCCAGCCTGATGCCACATCTGGGCACAGAGGGATGCTGCCACCTTTATGGACACGTAGGGGACAGCAGTGACAAGTAGTCCCAGGGGGTTGGAACTGGAGGGTTGGGCACTGCAGACCCAGAGCAGGGAGCCCCAGATGTGGCTGTGGCAGGGTCGTGGTTCCCTGTCTCCAGCCAGCACAGCAAACCTGCACCCCAGCACCCCCCTTATGCCCCCCACAGCCACCTTGTGCCCACTCTTCCCTCCTGGGGTTATTAATGGCTGATTGATGCCTCCGGAGTTTCAGTTAATGATCTCTGGGTGAGGAGCGGGAAGGAGCAGGAGTGCCAGGTCCCTGCAGGCTCACAGAGGGCAAAGGGACCCCGACCCCCAGTCTCTCCTGGTCACTGGGCCAGGCTGGGGCTTGCAGGAGGTGATGCTGAAGGGCACTGGGAGCCCCTGCTCAGACATCTCCCACACAGCCCTTGGTGCTGAGCCCCCCGGGGCTGCTGGCAGCTGGTGTGAGCCAGGCAGGGTGACACGAGCCAGGCAGGGTGTCCTGCCCACCACCCAACAGACCACAGCCCCCCGGCGATAGTATCAGGTCTTTTGCTTTGATTAAGGTTATTTAAGCTTTTTACAGAAACATAAAACCTGATTGTTTGCATAAACAACCTAATTGGATTATAGTGCACAGCATCGCTAATGCCGCGGGCTGGCAGCCGGGGCCTCCAGCTCTGCCATCCCCGTGGAGACTTTGGCAGGGAGTGGGTGAGACCCCTCCGTGCTGGGGTCTGCACCCACCTGCCACCCCCCTGAGCCAGGGACAGACCCGGTCTGGCAGTGGGTGACAGCCAGCTGGGGACACCGGTGTCCCCAGTGCGTGGCTCCAGTGCAGTGAGTCCTCGCTGCGCAGGGAGAGGGGATGAAACTGTGGCTCTGGCTCCATTGTGGGAGGAGGAAGAGGAAGGAGGAGCAGGGAGAAGATGCCGAGAGGGAAGCAGGGAGCCCGGGGCGGGTGGCTTTGCAGGAATGCTGCCGGCACAGCGTTCCCATGGCTGGGAGCTGCAGAAGGCTTTCATGGCAAAAGGCGGAGAGGCTCCATGAATATTTCATTAGGAAAGCAATGTGGTGTGCTGCAGAGAACATCTGGCTGGAGTCCCTGGAGACCCTTGCCTTGTGCAGGAAGCAGGAACTGTGAAATATGGAGGAAAACGAGGGAAAGGGGGAGACAGGGGGAGCATCCCACGGCACAGGGAGCATTTCTGCCCTCCCCAGCCCCGTGACGGGCAGCACGGAGCAGGCACGGGGCTTCGTCCTCCATGAGTGATTTCTGACAGAGGTTTGCATGAGGTGGTGCTGCCTGGCTGCTGGAGGGACCTTTTCTCATCCTTCTCCATGGGATGTTCTGGGGAACCGGCTGCAGCATGATCTGTCCCTCGCAAGCAGGATGCTGCCCTTAACCCTGATATCCAGTGGAGGAATGGGCAGAGCTACTCCTCCAGCTTGGAAACACGATGCACAGGCTGGCTTCAGGGCCAGCAATGCTTGAGGATGGGATGGGATGGGATGGGATGGGATGGGATGGCTCCTCTTGCCTCACTCCACATCCCTCTCAGGGAGATGCCAGTGCCCTTGAAGCTGGAGCCCTTGCCCTGAGTCCTGCAGGTGATGGGTGCTGGGAGCCAAGGACCCTGAAGGAGGTTTGACCTGGTGGTGTTGGGACACCCCTAGGCACAGGGGTGCTGCTGGGCACAGCCCGGGTCCCTCAGGGTGGTACAGGGGCTCGGCATTGCCAGCATCTCTGTTTCCCTTCGGTGCTGGCTCCTTCCCCCTGTGCCAGGCAGGTTTAGCAGGCACGTGGGGGCCTGGCCGGAGCCTTTTGCCTTGATGTGGTGCTGGTGGAGCGGTGAGGTGCTGCCGGCACTCCAGTGTCCCCTTGCTGGCCCCGTTGTTGCTGGCCCTGGCGTTGCTTGGGTGGGCAGCACGCTCACCAGCCCCAACCAGCACAGGGCACCGTGGTGCTGCCAGACCAGAGGCTCTGCCCTGCACTGCTCAGCCCACCCCAAAGCTCCCAACACTCGCCCGCAGCCCACAGCCAGCACCCTGTGGCCATCACCAGCATCATGTGGCTCGCGGCCATGGGACCACCAGCTTCCCAGCACCTCTCCCCGGTGCCCTTCAGCCCTCTCCTTCCCTCCTCCTCCTCCTCAGCATGGCAGCGGGTCCTCTGCCCACCCTCCCCTCCTCACCCAGCTCCCTCTGCCCCAGGTTCTGCCCTGCCCTAGCCCCGGTGTGGAAACAGGGGCCGGTTCCCCCCTGCCAGCGCTGCCACCGGCGGGGACTTCGCTTGAGTTTGGCTGCGCCGCGCCCGCCCGCTGCTCCCAGCACCGCAGACAAAGCCCAACCAGACAAAGCCGCAGCCTCCCGCGCCGGCCCCCGCGTGTGCGGCCAAGGGACGGCAAATCCCCCTCCGCATCCACCGGCCGAGCCCGGCCACCACCCAGAGCCATGGCCAGCCCGTGCCGGGCAGCGAGGGGCCGGCGGTGCCGCGGAGCAGGCCGCGAGCGGGAGGGTGACGGGACGGCCGGCGAGGCCGCGGTGAGCAGCCCCAGCAGCAGACACATGCACACAGCCTGTGAAACGAAGGCAAATACCTCTCTCCTCTACGGCTCCATCGTCTGCCACCCGTCCTGCCCCAGCCATGCCGTGCCTCTGCCGCGCTGCCCGTCCTCCACGTGTCCCACTCGGGGACAGGATTCCAGACCCTCCTCTCTGCCGCCAGTGGGTTTTGGCCCCGTGCTGCCTGCTGGCGTTTTGGCAGCCTCGCCGCTCCAGCGATGGCATGTGTCCATTATTTTTCTTTCCCCCCCCCTTTCACAATCCGTCCTCCTCAGCCTCCGGTGCCTCTGGAGCCGCCTGCGGTGCCAGCTCGCAGGGAAATTGGCAGCGAGCGCGGCACAGGGATCCTCCCGCAGCTGACGGCGCAGGCAGCCCTTCTGCCAGCCACCAGCCTGGCACGGGGGGCCGGGGGCCGCGGGGGGCTGCTGGCGCTTGGCAGCGCTTCCCCAGCACCGGGCACCCCAGCCGCTGCGGCGGCTCCGCTGCCAAAAGCCAAACGAGGGGGAGGAAAAGGGGAAAACGGCGGAGAGAGGAGCTGGCTTCGCCATGCCCGGCGCTGGGGAACCTGCCAGGGGCACCTTCCCATCGCCGTGGCGGGCTGGGTGATGTCCTCGTCCCTCGACAGAGGGCACGGCAGCCTGGCTGCGGTGCCGGCGTTGCGTGGGGAGGCTCAGCCCTGTCTGTTGTCACTCGTGTCCCCAGCCCGGCCATGAGAGCCCATTCCAGGGACAGCGAGCGCTGGCACAGCCCAGCTCGGCGATGCTGCGTGGCGAGCACAGCTCCCGCAGACACCACACCTCTTACCCAGCATCCGTCTGCCGCGTAGCGGGGACCGGGAAATTGGGAAGGGGAGAGCGGAGGAGGGACTTCTGGTGATGGGTGGGGGGTTTTGGGGTGCCTCCTGCCCAAGTGCTGCTCTGCACGGCCACCTCGGCCTCATGCAACACGGTGTCCCCATCCCGTGCCAAAATCCTGGCTCCAGTTGTGCCATGGCCCCATCCTGCCCAGCCATCGGCATTCCAGCCATCCTGCATCTCTGGCTTCTCTTCCCTAATCCCTGCTCTCAGTGTCTTTTTGAAGGGAGAAGCAGGAGCATGGCTTGTGCATCCACCGGGGCCCAGGTGCTCCTGGCCCCAGTGCCCCAGAAGGGTCCCTGAGGCTGAGGGACACTGGTGGGGACAGCCAGGCAAGAGGCAGGGGACAGGCTGCCATCCCAGCGCCCTGCTTGGCATCACCCAAAATAAGTCATTTACATTTACTGGGAGGTGCTGGGGCTGCCCAGTGGGATGGAGCACCGGCAGCACCAGCACACGGGGACACTCCAGCCATCACCGTTTAACAGGTTTACCCCCTAATTGGGGACACATTTAATGAAGACGGCAGGAGCCACCAGGAACCTTCGATGGGGCCACGCGTGAGTCACCCCAGCATCCCCATGTGGCACCTGGTGTCCCCATGTGGTGGCACGTCCCAACCTGAGAGACACCAGCGGGGGATGCGGCAGCTCCCGGGATAGTGGTGGGGGGTCCCAGAGCGCCAGGAGCCGTCCCGGTGTGCCCCTGTGCCCCCGTCCCCCGCGGCCATGCCCCGGCCTGCCCGTGCCACACGTGTGCCTGCCATTTCCTCGAACAAGCAGCTAATCTCCATCAATGGTAATTTTGCACAATTATCCTAATCGGGCCATTTTGCACTTATCCAGCCACGTGACGAGGGAGGCACTTACGGCTCCACTTCACACCGAGCTGCTCCCGTCCCCGGGGAGTCCCGATGGCAACGGTGGGCAGCCATGTGCCCCATGAGCCCCTGGTGACAGACAGCCCCCAGGACATGGGGCAGGGGCATGGCAGTGGGACCCTGTCCGCTGTCCCCTGTCCCCTGTCCCATGTCCTCCCACCATCACAGCAGCACAGGGGTTAAACCCCCCAAGCGGGACGGTTAATCCAGTTTCTCCCACCATATGGCTGTGCCAGCCCAGCGCCGCGGCCACCTCCCGGTCGCACCGGTGCCATGCGGTGGCAGCCCCGGCCCTGACCCTCCGCCGGCCGGTGGGAGCAGATTAGGGGGCCGGGAGGCGATGAGGCACGAGGCCACGGGCAGGGGATTAGGCACCAGCAGATGGATGGAGATCAAACATCTCACCCCACCTTGTTTACTGCTCCTTCCTCGGACCCCAGCATGGGCTGTGCCTCTGTCCCCCCAGGGGCTGGGGCAGGGGTGGGGACACGGTGCCTTGGGGTGTCCCAGGGGGGATGAGCAGGCTTAATAAAAAAGGAAAGTAATTACTGTGGTGGTGTAAACACCGCTGGGCGAGGGGGAGCTCAATGATCAGGGCCAGCCCCGTGGCTCCAACCTGGAGCTCCATCCCCACAGCAGCAGTCCCCGATGTCCACATCTCACTGCATCCCACCGGGTTGGAGCCACAGGAGCCACAGTGCTCGCCCTGAGCCCCACGCGCCCCTCTCCCAGCGGTGTTTGTGGTGTTTACACCACCGCAGTAATTACTTTCCTTTTTTATTAATTTTGTTCTAATACAGACGGATGTTGCCACAAGTAAACTGGAGTGTAATAAAAGCTTTCTGCTGGATCCATAATTAATCAGCGAGCTGCCTGAGGCGGGGGGGAGCAGGCGGAAAATCCCTCCTGCCAGCACGGGCTACGATGCTCAGCCCAGCCGGGAGGGAGGCAAGGAACTGCGGTGGCAGCCTGGGGACATCCTGCTACTCTGGGGACATCCTGCTACCCTGGGGACATCCCAGCAGCCCCCAGAGCCCAGGGGCAGGGGGTTCATGGGCTGGCAGGGATGTGGTGCCCCCGCGTCTCGGCTCTGGCAGTGCCCAGTGGCTCCATGGCGGTGTTTTGCTTCCAGCTGTGGTGGCACATCTGGGCTGACCCCCTCCCCGATGCCACTTCGAGATGGAGCACGGGGCCCGGCACCACGTGTCCTTCCCCATTACTCATAATAACCATAACCAGTAAACCACAGCTCTGGCAATGGCTGGGGCTGGCTCGGCACCGGCACACCCCAGGGTGGGTGGCGATGGCCAGGGGCTGCTGGTGGCCATGACTGAGCATCATCTCTGCGGACGTGGCTGACTCCAGATGGCCAGTGGGCACCAGGTGTTGGGGCCAGCACGGCAGCGGGTGGCTCGGGGTGGACATCTGCTGTGCACATGGCCAGCTGGCCCCATGGCCACTGCGGCCAAGGGGACCACAGCATTGTCACCGCCCCAACGCTGTCAGGGGGACGTCAGAGACCCCCCAGGAGGGGGTGCAAGGACTGCAAGGGGTGCCTTGAGCAGCGGCTCTGCACGGAGGAGGCGTGCAAGAGACAGCCATGCAACAGCTGTGCAACAACAGATGTGCAACAGCCGTGCAACGACAGTCATGCAACAGCCATGCAACAACAGCCATGCGACAACAGCCTAGCGATGGGGAGGTGGAAAACAGCCGTGTGATGGGAGGGTGTGCAATGGTGGGTGTGTGTGCAGTGGTGGAGGGGACTGTGCACTGGGAAACCCTGCCATGGGAGGATGCTGTGCCATGGGAGGATGCTGTGCCATGGGAAGCCGTGCCCTGGTCCATCGTGCGGCAGGGAGGGCCCCTGTGCCGCCAGAAGCCCCAGGGCTGGTGGTTGCGCCCCCGCCATGGCCGGGCCCTGCCCAGGCTCCCGGCCCCGCTTCCGCTCCCAGCCCCGTTGCGCCTCGCTGGCTGCGGCCGCCGAGCCCGGTGGAAACGCACCTGGGGGCGGTGGGTGGGGGTCACCCCCGGCACCGCTGCCGGAAAGAATGGGACACGTGCTGATAGGGATGGGTGGCACATGGCAGCTGCTGCTGGGCGAGGGCCACCACCCATGTGCCCGTGTGTGTCCATGGGGTGTCTGTGTGTCCCCAGGGTGTCTGTGTGTCCCCAGGACCTCTGTCCCCCCCAGAAGGTCCCATGGGTCCTGGTTCCCCAGGCCATCCCTCAGCTGATTCTCACGCAGGTCCCAGCACCCCCCGGACAGGGCTGCAGCTGCCTGACGTCACCGACACCCCCCATGACATCAGAGGACGCCGTGCTGACGTCACCGACACCCCCCATGACATCAGAGGATGCTGTGGTGATGTCACTGACACCCTCCATGACATCAGAGGATGCCGTGCTGACATCACCGACACCCCCCATGACATCAGAGGACGCCGTGCTGATGTCACTGACACCCCCCATGACATCAGAGGACGCTGTGGTGATGTCACTGACACCCCCCATGACATCAGAGGACGCGGTGACATCAGAAGCAAGCGAAGGACGCCCAGCGGGACAAGCCCCGCCCCCAGGGGGCGGTTTGGGGCCAAATCCCCATAAAACGGGTGCGGAAGGGGGGGCGGAACGTTCGGACGCGGAACGCGCGGTCCGTGAGGCCGCGTTCCCCCGGAGCCCGTTGGCGGGCGGACCGGACCGGTCCCTCGGGGCGCGGCGCCGCCGCCAGGTGAGGCCCGGCCGGGGCTGCGGGGGCCNCCCCTGGGGGGGGCTGTGGGGCGGGTGCCGGTGCCGCCATTAGCGGTGGCGTTAATTAACGTGTCCCGGGAGCTGAGGGGCCGCCGGTACCGCCCGTGCGGCAGCGCCGGGGCCCGGTGGGGCCGAGCCGAGGCCCCCATGGCTTGGGGAGGGGGTGTTGTGCTGGGGTTTGGTGCGAGCTGAGGGGGGAATGCCGGCTGGGAGGGAGGAGGAGATGGAGGGTGAGGGTCTGTGGCAGCCCCCAGCTCCACCACAGCTTCCTTCCTCGCTCCAGGAGGGTGAGGGGGGAACCCTCTCCTTCAGTGGATGCAAACTGGAGCACAGGAGGTTCCATGTGAATCTCAGGAAGAACTTCTTTCCTGTGAGAGTGCCAGAGCACTGGACCAGGCTGCCCAGAGAGGCTGTGGAGTCTCCTTGGCTGGAGACATTCAAACCCCGCCTGGATGCGTTCCTGTGTGATGGACTCTAGCTGACCCTGCTCTGGCAGGGGGGTTGGACTGGGTGAGCTTTCGAGGTCCCTTCCAACCCCTAGGATTCTGTGATTCTGTGAAGGCAGCAGACACCCATCTGCCAGTGCCTGTGTTCCCACTTGTCCCCGAGCAGTGGGCAGGGAAAGGAAACAACCCCCGGTGTCACTGCCCCGTGTGCCACCCAGCCAACACCAGCTCTCGAGGCCATGAACGCCCCGGCCTGGCTGAAGGTGCTGCTGGTTCTTGCTCCATTAAATCCAGACAGATGCTGTGGTGAGAAGGGGATGGTGGCATTTTTGGAAGTGGCTGTTGTGGAGCTCTGGCACTGTACGAGGGCTCTGGCCTGGAGCATGGGGTGACCCTGGCAAACACCTCCAATTAATGCCCCTCTTAACCCCCTGGGCGTTAATGTCCTGCCAGCGAGCCAGCCTCGGGCATGGGTTAGGTGTGGTTTACATTCTGGGTGTTTTTCTGTCTTTATTTTGTATTTCAGTCTCTGCAGAGAAGTGGAAAGATGTCCCACGAGCTCGGTCGTGCCCCGTTTTGTTTTTTCCATCCTGATGGTCTGTGTGACGGGCACACGTGGTCACCACACTCTGGGTTTAAAGCCTCCCCCTCCCAGATGTTTCCGCACTAAATCACGAGTTTGTTTTCACAGAAGCAGAAATTGAGGTCGATATGCAAAAGAAAATACATGTGAAGGCAAGGGCTGGCTGGAGACACGCTCCGGAGGTGGCTGGGAGAGACTGTGGGGCTCACAGCGATGGCTGTGCCAAAATCTGCTGCCCCTGGATGTGTCTGAGCAGCCTGAGTTCTCTGGGTGCTTTTTGTTTCGGCTCCTCCCTACGGTGGGAAGCTGAGCTGGGAAGTTATTGGGGTTGAGCTGCTCTGCTAGTAGATAGTTATAAAAATTTGGTAAAAAAAAAAATCAAAGGTGTTATTGCCAGTATCAAGGAGGTGTCACGTGCGCTCTTACAGGGTGAGAAGATGTCATGCTTTGGCCATCTCCTCCTGTGATGGAGAGACATGGAGAGACACTCTGGGGATCCATGGTGGTTAATCACAGCATTAGCCAGGCCATGCAGCAGAGCCCTTTTCCCTCTCCATTCCCCTCCACAGCCCCATCGGTGATGGTCTCTGTATGGAGAGGCTGCTTGTTCCTGCTGAACTTCCAGCTGGAGCTCCAGGCTCTGTGCAGAGAGGGGTCAGGATTCTTCTGAGTCATCTCCTTGGACCTTTCAGTTTCTGACTGCTTCCTCTCTCTGGTACCAGTGCTCTGCCCTGCAGAGTGTTCTGTTCTCCCAGGGCTGCTGTCTCCCTGTTATATCCTTACGGGACTCTGCACTGGGCGTTCACTTCTTCCCTGATGCTGCTGTGAGCTGCTCCAAGCAGCGACTGATGCTGTGCTGCAGAGCTTTCCCTTGGGAAGGGAGAGGCTGGTGGAAAGCAGGGTACAGAGCACACTTCGGGTGCTTCTTACCGGCTACCACATTTTTGCTGACTTCTCCTGTGAGCAGCTCTGTTGATGCCATCGTGGCACGAAGGTGGGAACGCACAATGTTTGTGCCTGTGACCTTCCTGTAAAGCCTTGAATGCCACTGGGCCTCCTTGCTGTCCCCTGCTGGAGGTTTTCTCTGTTGAGATGCCCCTGCACATCGTGTGCTTGCTGTGCTGGAGTGGTTGGGCTGGGCTCAGCTCAGGCTCTGGCTGCCTGGGTGGAGCCTGGTTCCACGGCTGAGCTTGTTCTGGTGCTCTGCTGAGCTCCAGCTGCTGCCAGGTTGGCACTTTGGGATGAGCTTTACCAAACCCACATGTCAGTGGCTGTGCTTCCCTGGTGCTGTTTGCTGGGAAAAGCAGCTGCTTGGCGTGACCCCAGCTGCCTGTGGCTGTTTGGGGGCTCTTTAGCCAGCTGGTCTGTCTCTTAAGAAAGCTCTGGAGCTGAAGTGGTGATGGATGACCCGTCAGGTGGAAGGGTTTGGGCACTTCTCTGCACTTAGATGTGTTACTGCTTGAAGGAAAGCTCATGCAGGAAGCAATCCTCCTGTGGGCTGAACTTCAGTGGTCTTGGGCTCTGTGTCTGGCTCTGTGCTGCCAAACTCGGAGCACAAAGCAAGGCAACAATTTACCAAAGTAGTGGAAACTGCAATTTAAGAGCTAGGTCCTGCTGTAATTAATTTCTTTAAATGCTAGTCCTGCTGAGTTAGAATGGCACCTCAAGAAGCCACTGCTCAGTGTCCTAACATCACTGTTCAATGAGAAGTATTTCATATTGGAGTTAACTGGTTTTAGGGGCGTGGAGGCTGCACAGGGCAGGGTCTCCACCTCCTGTTCCATCCAGGCAGGGCCGAGCGTGCTGGGGATGCAGCAATCTGAAGCATAAACATTAATAATACAGTGGGTATTATTCAGATGAAGGCTGCCACTTCTCCTTTGTGGGAATAACCCCCTGGGTAATTGCTGCACGTACTTATCTGTTCCTATAATTGCTTTCTGCAGAATCACTTGGAGGCCAGCAGTGCTGGCAGGATGCTGGTCTCCCTGCTCTTCCCCCAAGCCAGCCGGCCCCTCCGATGCCTTGCCCAGGACTTACCCCACTGCAGCTGGGGGTTGTGTGGGCAGAAGAGGCTTGGTCGCCCCCACAGGGCTCTGCAAACCGCACGGGCAACCTACAGCAGTGACGTGACCCCTGTCTTCACCAGGGCTTTGGCTTTTGGTGAGAAAATAGCCATCATTGACCAAAACGGTGAGCACACTTACAGGGACCTTCTCAGCCAGAGCCTGCGCTTGTCCCAGGAGATCTGCAGAGCTCTGGGGTGCTCCAGCAGGGACCTGAAGGAAGAGAGGATCTCGTTTTTGTGTCCCAATGATGCCTCGTATGTGGTGGCCCAGTGGGCTTCCTGGATGAGTGGGGGCATAGCAGTGCCCCTTTACAAGAAACACCCCGTGCCAGAGCTGGAGTATGTGATCCAGGATTCACAGAGTGCTCTGGTCATCGCGGCAGAGGAATTTGTGGGGAAAATAGCCCCTAGTGCTGAGAAGCTGGGAGTCCCACTTCTGCCCCTTCTTAGGTCCCACAGTGATGGATCCGCGAACCATGCAGCAGTGCACGAGGGTACCTTGACCACCTGCTCCTCATGGAAGGACAGAGGAGCCATGATAATCTACACCAGCGGGACGACGGGCAGACCGAAGGGTGTCCTCAGCACCCATGAGAATGTGCAAGCCGTGGTGAGTGCTGCTTTCCCTCTGCAATGCTTGTGCTGAGTCACGGAGCTCTTGGCCTCCAGAGGTGATTTGGGGGTGTGAACCCCAAAGCACAACACACCTGACCACAGCCAAATTCCTGCCTGGAGCTGTGGGCCTGTGCTTCAAAAGTCCTCAACACCTTTAAGGTGAATACACAGAGGAGTGTGTGAGGCTCTAAGCCTTGTCCCTGTGGTGTTGCTGTGCTGCAGCCAGGGGCAGACGGACTCTTCTCCTTGCTTTCCTGGAAAGCAGAAGGGATGAGACCTGTTGTAAAAAACCTCCTTTCTTTGCAGTTTGCTTTTATTCACTGTGACTGGGAAAGAATCTTTGCCCCTGATTGGAATTTAACGTTGCCCAGTACCGTGTGAAGCCTGTGCATTATTCAGCTATATATCCCCAAGGCAAAAAATCCATTAGCTCTCTCAGCCAAAAAGAATTAAAAGTTTGAATGAGCCTGCTGACTGCCTCACCACTTGGTTATCTCTGCCTGCAACTGATAGCCTCATGCCATTAGGGAAAAAGAGCAGGAATCCAGCGTGCCTTCTGGATGCTTCCCAGAGCTCACGTTGTTCTGGGTGCTCAGGATCCCCTGGCGTTGGGAGCAGCAGGAAATTCCTGATGGATCGAGCCAGGGCTTGGCTATATTGGGCAAAGAATCTCTCCCCTTACAAACATGCTGGTCAGCTGGGAGGTGGCCCGAGCAGTCGCTGTCTTGCAGAAAGCCTAGAATCTGCTCTGGGCCCTGTGGAAGAGGGCTGGGAGTGGCATGACTGAATTCCACAGTTCAGATGCTTTTTTATTTTATTTTTAGATGGCTGGAAATACACTTCCCAGTTGGTAACGCTGGGCTCTGAAGGGCATTGTCCACCCAGGAGCCTGAGGTCTAATGCTTTAGGTAGTAACCCCTCCTCAGGAGAGGATTTTAGAAGCTTGATACAGTAACACCTTTTTACTAACTGCTTTCTGCTTATCACGGTGATTTTCTGCTTCTACTGACTGTCCCTTACAGGTGCTAAAAGCCCAGTGTCATCAATGTGCAAACTATGTCAACAGAGTTCTGAGAAAATTGGGGGTTTTATTACTATTTCTGCTGACTCCATGTGCAGCATCAGGCTAATAATTTTGTAGGCCCTGCTTAAAATCACTGTTAATTATTATTCCTCAGTAACGAAGGAGTTTGCTGATACATAGGAAGACACGTTCGTGACGAGATGCAGAAGGTGTTCCTCTTGTATTCTACTCTTGTGGTGGGAATTTTGCGCGTGCTGACCCTAAAGGGAAGATTTTTGTGCCCAGGCATCACTCCAGGTCTGGGATCTCTGCTGCCAGCTGTGCCTGGGGGATCTGCAGCCTGGATACCTCAGCCTTTCTGATCAGCAGGAGTTTTTCCTCCTGCCCTAACGCTGGCTCGTGTGTTTTCTTCTGCAGACCACAGGGCTGGTTGAGAAATGGGAGTGGAAGAAGGAGGATGTTATCCTGCACGTGCTGCCTCTACATCATGTCCATGGGGTGATCAATAAGCTCCTCTGTCCTCTCTGGGTGGGAGCGACGTGCGTCATGTTGCCCGAATTCAGTGCACAGATGGTAAGCCTGGGGGGATTGCACGTTGTCTTTGAAATTCAGCAGCAGGACCCCGTGTGTTATAATTAGAGCAACTTTGGAAATAAGTTCTTAAAGAATTTCAGCCTCTTGAGCCACTGGCTGCGTGTGGGTCACAAACTGTTAAAAAAAGATGTCAGTTGGACACTTGGGTTGGGGTGAACCTGCTCTTCTGGAGGCTGCAGCTTGTTGAAGCATGAAGTACGTAATTGTCAGGCTGCACTGCCCCTGTTCATGATGCTGGGGGCTGCCCTAACCCTTCTGGGTACCCACTGAGAGCATCTGCACCCAGAACAAGGGGTGTTCATTTTCTGACACCAGGGAAGGTGGAAATGCTGGGTTTTCCTCTCGCCTGTTAGCAGCATGCTGCTTGTTGGATATTTCCTTCTTAGTAGCTTGTGTTTTCCCCTCCAGTCCTGTGTCCTCGGTGATTTGTGTTCTGTTAGATGACGGAACACAGGCTTTAGGCTTTCTTGCAGCCTGGGTAAGAGAAACACTGGTGCCCATCACGTGAGTGGACACATTGCTCCTCTTCTTCAGAGAAACCAGCGTTAACAGATCTGTGGGTTTAGACTTAGTGATGGAGAGTTTGCAAATTGAGAGCTTCTTGTGGCCTTGCAGGGAAGGTGGCAGGAGAAAAACCTTACCTGAATGCTGTAGGGACACGCTGGTAATGTTTTCTAGCTGAGACAGGAACTGCCAGTCCCAGTGCTCTGCTCTTGCTTCTTGCTGTGGTGGCAGCCAGCTGATGTAAAGAGAGGAAGGAAAGGGCCTAGAAACAAGGCAACCAGCAGTGAGGTGGAACAGTGCCTGCAGTTACTGGCCCCTGGGATCCAGCACTGTTCATTGGTGTCTTCCAGTGTCACTGTTACAGAGCAGTTGGGTTTGCAGGTTCTGGTGCCACCTCGTAGCAGAAAGGAAACCTGTGTTGTTGGTGCAGAACTCCCTGGGAACATGAAAAGAGCCCACGGAGCCTGTGCTTTGTAACTGAAAAGGCTGTTTTACCCCTCTGTTATTTATTTGTATGCTGGGTGGCACGCTGAAAGGACAAAGTGCAGAGGTGTGGGATACACCCAGAAGCCTCTGGCTGTGCTGCTGTCGGGCAAGGGTGAGCCCAGGCTCTGATCCCAGGACCGTGTGATTCTTTATTGCTTATTTCTGCTTCTCAGAGAAGCAACCACAGAAAATACACACTTCCTTTCTTGTTTCAAGATGGCCCTGGCACCTGAACACCCAGGCACTGATCCTCTGTGGGGAGAGCAGCCCCAGAATCCCAGAGGGGCAGCTCTGGATTTGCATTTCCAGGGTAGACAGGTGGGATGCTGCGATAGAAGAAGGCAGGAAGGTCCCCTCGCTGTAGCTGGTGCTGGCTCCTCAATGGTCACTGCCAAATAGCCTTCTCCCGTGTTTGGGGGTCACCCCAGAAGCTCAGGGTGCAGCAGGGATGTGTGTCCCACCAAAGCTGGGACTCAGAGTGTGCTGGCAGACTGGAAGCAGAGCCGAGCCCTCTGGAGGGCGCGTTTCTCCACGTCCTGTGCCACCGGTGATTGATTGTCCCTCACACCCTTGTGTTTTTCTCTCTCCCGACATCTGTGAATCAGTGAGCTGAGGTTGAAGGAAGGATTTGGGTGTGGGGAAGCGGGACACCCCGCCTGCCTGCTCTGATCAAAGCTCTCCCCCAGATTTGACAACCAAGGGCGAGGGGGGACGGTGCTGGAGGGTGGCTACTTGACTCTGGAGGTTGAACTTGTGTGGGGAGGTCGGCGTGGTGAGCATTCCTGCTGCAGCCAGCACCATTCCCAGGGCTCTCAGGTGCTGTTGGGCTCTGAAGGATGTCATTTGCTTTTCTATTTTTTTTTTATTCCCTTTATTTTTTTCGAGGGCCTCCCCTGGGAGCTGCAAGTGGTTTGATCGACACTACAAAGAAAGCACACGAGGGCAAATAAGGCTTTCTTGTGGAGTTTAATGCAAGCTGCCTTTCGGTTCTAGTCTATTTTCACCAGCTGTTTACAAAATGCCCTTTGCTACTGAAATCAGCTTTCAGGAAAGCAGCAGAGTTTCAGTGGAGGATTTTGTGAGAGGAGCCCGAGTTTTGCTGTGTGCTTTTTTATTTTCTCTTCCCTTCACTGCACCTTGAGAAAGCAGCCAATTATAGTGTGATATAAAGAAACTCGGATGGCAGCTAAAACACTTGACAGGCTGATCAAAACAAGGCTAGGAACTTACTCTCAACCTGCTGCAGACATATTTAGCCTTGAGTGATACTGGCAAGGGTTCAAGAGAAACCGCAGCAGCATGCCCGATGTGTGTTTGGTTTCTAATCACTAACACTTCATTATACAAAATAAATACTTTATTATTACAGTGTTTATTAAATTACATAATTTGCGGCGTGCCTTATAGTCATGGATGCAGATGCCAGTCTGGTTTCAGTGGTGGTAATAATGCTCTTTTTTTTTTTGTCCCCTGTTAAAGATGTTTGGAGCCCCGGACTACAGCTTGCTTGTCATTCCCTGCAGTGCAGTGTTAGGAGGTGGCATCTTTCAGCCCTTTCCATCTGGTTTTGGTAGCTGTCCAAGGAAAGGTTAAAAATCAAGACTGTGGAGTAACCCCAGTGTCCTGACCAACATCCACACTCTCACTAGAGCAGCGTCTGATGTCTGTGGCTGCGTGCAAGCGATTGCCAAGGCCACAGGGGCTCATTAAAGTGTATTGAGATGCCTCAAGCGTGAAAGTTGCTGCATAAAATCAGGTTCTTTTTATTAAATGAGGACATCCATTACTTTGCGGTAGCTACTGTACATGTTATAATTCACTTTATAGCACCATCTGTTAAGACTGTCTTGCTTAAGCTTTTTGTAGCATCTTTTTTATTGTAAGTTATTAAAAAATATGGCTGTATCTATTAATCATTTATTAATAAAGGGTTTATAAAGGGACCCTTAATTTTCAGCATTACAGCCCACTCGTGCGTGACAGGTGAAGTCCTCTGGTGCGTGTACCCCTTGGGGTGCAGTGTGGGGGCATGTGGGCTGGGAGCAGGCAGGAGAACAGCAGTGAGCCTGGCAGTGTGTTCCTCCCACAGCTGTGTGGGGTGAGGGTGGCTCTGATCTTGTTCTTTATTATTATTATTCTTTTTTTCAAGTAAGTGACACTGGGAGGGCAGAAGCCTCCTTTGGAGCCAGAGCAAGCTGCTGGATCCCTATACAATCCTCCCATTGGATCTTGCTTCCAAGCCGAGTTCCTTCTCCAGCTGTGCTGCTCCTGTTTGCAGGCAGTCAGTGTTTCTCAGCTGCTTCAGAACCTGTTTGAGATGTCAGCCTTTGCTCTTATACAGAAGTGGAAATTTTAAAGGTGATGGATCTGTGGATGGAAACCACCACAGTTCTGGTGGTTCCAAGAAGGCGTGCAAGGGAGCCTTCTCCTTCCTGGGCATTGGAGGAAGCCCATGAGCAGGTGCTTCTTGAAGGCCTCTGTGAGCATCAGGGTTTGAACTGAGCAGACACGAGAGCATCCATTCCCCAGTGACTCCTCTGTCCATCTCCCTTCCCTGCACTGGTTCAGTAATGGCTGCTGAGGCCGAGCACACTCCATGGTGTGGCTGTTACTTGATGGAAATGTCAGTGAGCCTGAAGAGCCAGACCTGGGGGAAGCCAGGTGTCCTCTTGCTGTGACAGTCACATGTTGACAGCCCCGTTCCAGAGTGGGACCTGCCTGCACCTTATGGGCAGGAGCTGTTTGGAGTGAGGTGTGAGGTCAGTGTCTGCTTTGCAGGATCCTCTGCTGAGGCTTTTTGGCTGATGTGGGTCCACTCTGGTTTGAGTGATGGGAACAGCTTGTCTTTGCCTTGGACCACCTCTGATCTTGCTGTGAGGGAAAGATGTTCTCATAGCAAAGGTTCCCTGTCAGCTCTTCGCATTGATAAACATGAGATTGGATCCCAGGAGGTCTTTCAGCCGTAAGTGCAGGGGGGAAAAATAGAAGTATTCAAAAACACAAAAGAAAAAACTTGCTCTGATGGGTGATGGGGGGAAGCTTGGAGAAGTCTCAGCTCTGTGTGACCTAGTTGTGGTGAGTGCTGCCTGCCTGGCTCTGCTGGGGATGTTCCGAGCTGTAAGCTGCCTGCGGAATGACAACGCTGTCTGTGCCCTGCGACTGCTTCCATGATAAACACTCTGAGATGCAGATTTACTGCCCTAAAGTTCCAAAAGGAGCTGCTGTTTTGGTGCCAGAGTTACTGCGTGCCTGACTTAGGGTGCCTCCAGGCATCAAGCCCTCTAAAGATCACACCCGGTTTATGCGCAAAGCCATCAAAACTGTTAATTTTATTTGGACCCTTCTTTCCAGACATTTGTCCTGATGAGTGCCCGGAGCCCAGTGTGATTTGGGACTGGTTCCCCTGGCGTGCCGGCAGTGTGGTGTCCCCGTGGCAGCTTTTTCCTGTGCCAGGAGAGTGCAACAGCCCTGATGCTCATCAAGGTTGTGTGTGAGGTGTCGCTCCAGGGTCACTGCTGCACTGTGGTTACCCCCCTGCATCGAGCTCATCCTGCCTTTCTCCTGAAGGCCGGCTGCTCGCTCTGGGAGCAATCTGTCTGTCCTTGCTGCTGCTGTTATCTCTGTGACCTGGGCGAGCCTGGGCACTGGTGCTCTGTTCAGGGCTGTGCAGGGAGATCTGAGGCTCGGCAGTCACCGTTGCCTCCGGGAAGGAGAACTGTGCACTGCAGTGAGCCTGTCCCCTGGATCTGTCACTCCTGCAAACATCACTCTGGGCAGCTCTTTCAGTTTATCTTTAAAAGGACACAAATCCGAGCAGAGGAGCCTGGTCCCTGGTAACCAAGCACGGCTACGATGCCACTCAGAGCATGCTGGAGACTGTGTCCCCCATCCAGTTTCAGCTGGAGAAAGGCAATTGTCTTTTCATCCGTTAATGGGAGGCTTCAGAGGGATAATTTTATTTCAGACCGAAAGAGGAGTCGTTGGAGGGAGGAGCAGGTCACTGGTGAATGGATTATGTTTGATCACTTCTCACAGACCTGGCTTTAAAAAGTTGGAGTTTTTCTTCCCGTCTCCCCAGATCTGCCGTCTGTCCTCAGCATCTGTTCCGGAGTAATGGCTTTTGATGTGTGTGGGGAAATAGAAAGAATGGAACCAGAGCCTGTCATATTTACTTATATTACCAGGTCCCAGGGAAAGCACTTGCTCCTTTCAGTATGCCTACAGCATAGGAAGGGTTTAAAAGCTTCAGCCTGGAATGCAGAGGGGCCATCAAACTGCACTGATGAATAAATGATTAAAACCAGAGTCATGCAGAGCACAAACAGTTTGGGGTTATAACAAACACGAGATGAAGCCACCAAGGGCCCAATTTCCCTTTGAAGAGAAGAATATTTCTCTGTGTGTGTTGCTCATGAAGCATCCATGGCTTGGTCCTTAGCAGAGAGCAGAGCTCCTCTTGATGCTCTCCGATCTCACATTGTGCCCATCTGACCTCGGTGGGGATAAACTGGTGTTGGACATGGCTGTGCGGTCCTGCCATCCCTTTGGTGCTTCTGGAGAGTTCTGGGAGCTTTCTGTCCTCGGTGTTAGCTGCAGGGTCTCACCAAAGGAGCATCGTGCATGGCTGCAGCTGCCTTGCTGCCTGTTGTTCTCGCAGATGCTCTGAAAATTGTAGGCAGCCCTTTCCCTCGCCAGCAGCGCTGCCCACGCGGCAGTGATCGATGCAAAGCACAAACCCGGCTCCCCTGTCAAAAGGGACATGAAGGGATGATTTAACCTCGCATTAGGGGCATTGTTACTTTTGAAAAGGTTTAAAAAAAATTCAATAACAACTGAAAATGATAAAATAATTTTATAGAGGAGAGGAGCTGTTGTGTCTGTCAATAGAGGCGGCAGCAGCGCACTGTCCATTATCGCGGGCTGATGGGGAAACACATGCTGATATTCACTGCTTCTTCAGCTTTTAGGTGTTTTGCCTGCATCTCTTCTGGCTGTTTTTGGGAGTCCTGTATTGCCACCTGCTCTTCTTTCTTCCCATTAGAAGATGCCCTGGTGTTGGTGGGTTTGGTGTTTTCTGTCTGGTTCGCGGTGTTGCCACCTCCCTCCCGAGGGGAAGCCTCTGCAAAGGGAAAAACATCGCTGCCTTTTCTCCTCTGTGTTTGCATCTCTGGCTCCAGGTGAGCTGAGCAGGTCTGGAGGCTGACTGGGACAGTGGCCATACGGAAGGACAATTTCTTGGAGCAGCTCACATGTTCCTCTGTCCTTGTTCACCCCCGTGCCATCTGTGTGCTGGAAGAAACACGTGGGAAAGCTCTTGCTGCTGTGTCTGTTGGTTTGTACCCACTGGTGTCATTTTCTCCTCTTTTTTTTTTTTTTCATTTACTGATGGCAAAATCCCACTGGCCAGCCCATGGAATTGCTCAGATGTGCAGTGGGAGGGGAAGAAAATCAGGAATGTCAGGCTGGTGGAAAGGCTCTTGGGAACAGAAGGCCTCTCACTTCTTTGGCTCGAGCAGCCCTGCCCTGTAAGCCTGCCCTGGGTTTTTGCTGCTGTTGCTGCTGATAGGAAGCTGTTCCCACTCCTGCTTGCTAGCAGTTAGAAACTTTTTGTTTCTGGCCTTTGTTTATCTTAAAAGGAATCTTGGTCCATCTCCTGAACATCTTCCATCAGAAGATTGATGCTCCCCTTGTGTCTGGTGAGCACTTGGTGCAGAGTCTGGCAGCCATGGCATGCGATGCCGTGTTTGCCTTCAGAATCCATGGCTTTTTAAAAACACTTGGAGTTCTGAGGTGTCAGGTGAGCAAAATAAAATGAAATGATGGGCTGCCAATACCCTGTCAACGGGTAATTGATGTGGTGATGGTGACACATGGGATAACAGAGGGGGAGATTGATTGTGCTGCTCTAAGCTGGGCGGTGTTGGAGGATGCTGTGTGCTGGAAGGGCAGAGCTGGCCTTGTGCTATGAGCCTGTCCGAGCCCCGGGGTTGATTGATTAGTCCCAGGTAACGAGACTTTCCCAGGTCCTTCTCTCAAACTATGAAGTTAAGATTTCAAAGCAGAAATAGCTGTCACAGCTGGTTGGGCAGTGGCAAGTCCTCCGGATGGCTCGGGGGCTGTGGAGGCCTTGGGGCTGCCAGCTCCCTGCCACTGCTTGGTGCTCAGTACCATTGAAACACATGGGCAGGGTCCCGGTTTGGCTGAGCAGGAGCAGAGCAGGTGGAGATGTTTGGCTGTCAGCAGATCACCCTGGCAGCTGGTGGCACAAATCCAAAGGCAGCTGCTTATCTTCAGGAAGGGGCTGGTGCTGGGGCGAGTTGGACTGACACGGAAAAAGCTGCTCCTGGGGCTGGAGTGGCAGTAGGGAGGATTTTATCTAGGGCAGGAGTTGAGAAGGTGCGTGAGGACAAGGTACTCTGGGGTGCAGAAAAGATCTGCTGTGTTTTGGACTGATGGTTTTGGGGTTTATTTTCCCAAATCCATGTGAAAATAACTGCTGCGTGGCCAGACTGGAAGTCTGCCTGCACTCCCCACAGCTGCTCTGGACTTGTGAAAGACAAAAAAAAATAAATCACACAGCAAGGATCGAAAACCCCTGAGCACCTGTCTCCCTTCAATCCTTTCGGCACAGTCCTGATCCCTGCTTGCCAGCACCCATCTCTCCCTGGCCAAGGCCGTGGCTCTTGAAAGCGCCAGGCTGAGGAGAGCAGGTCCACACGTTCAGCCCCTGGCTTTGGAGAGGTTCTTCTCCATCTTGCTGCCTCAAATGGGAAAGATATTGGAGGGTTGAAGAGAAGATGATCTTTGTGGGAAGAGGCTGGGGTGGGATGGTTGGGGTTAGATCTTTCTAAATGCAGGTTTGTCTGTTGCAGCTTGTTTTAGGGGATCATTCTGTGAGGTGGGGTTTCTGCAAGGGAGTGTGGTGTTCCCTCTCTGGGCATGTGACCTGTCCATCCTGGCCAGTTGTGTTCCACCTGATGCTGGGGGGTCTTATAGCCCTCTTGTCCCAGCTCCCAAGGTGTCTGGGGAGTTTCCACCTTCTAAATTTCTCACCCCATTGAGGACCATCTCTGGGCTGGGAGACAGCGTGAGCTCCCTTCTGCTGGGTGGGATGGTGCCTTTGTTGGATGTCTCCTGCTCTATTAGGAACAACAGCGTGGTGGCAGTGGGTTTTCTTTAGGAGCTGATTGTTCTGAAGCAGTGGAGTGAGCGATGTGGGGGGAGGCGGTGCCAGCTCAGCCAAGTAGAAAGTAATGAAATGGAGCCCGAGCGAGCGGGACGGAGGGGAAAGGGGCAGAGTGACAGCATGAAGGAGAATCACTTGTTCACCTTCAATCAATTCCTGCCTTTTCTGGCTGCTGCACGTGCCTGTGTGCAGCTGAGCGTGCGCGGGCAGGGAGGGGAGAGGCGGCACGAGTTGTCAGGAGCTGTTAGGGAATACATTTGTCAACAATGGGGCAGGGACTGGAGTGAAAGGGAAGAGGTGGCCATCACCACAGCCTTTTATTTATTGATGGCTTTGGATCTTTGCTGTCTTGGGAAGAGCTTACCTAGGGAGAAGAGTGGAGAGGTGTGGGAGGAATGGGCACAACTGCAATATTTATTTAATGATCTTAAAGGTCTTTTCCAAGCAAAATGATTCTGTGGTTCTGTGAAGGGTCTGGAGCACAAGTCTCATGAGGAATGGCTGAGGGAGCTGGGGGTGCTCAGCCTGGAGAAAAGGAGGCTGAGGGAAGACCACTTCGTCCTCTGCAACTCCCTTGAGAGGAGGTTGGAGCCAGGGGGTGTCAGTCTCTTCTCCCAAATTACGAGCGATAGGATGAGAGGAAGTGGCCTCAAGTTGTCCAGGGGAGGTTTAGGTTGGATCTGAGGAACAGTTTCTGCCCCAAAGGGTTGTCAGGGCCTGGCACAGACTGCCCAGGGCAGTGGTAGAGTCCCCATCCCTGGAGGGATGGGTGATCCATTGGTGGGATGAGAGAGTTGGATATCACACAATGAGGGTTGGGAGCTGTTGTTGTGGATGTGGATGAGGTGCATGCAGCAGACTTCCAGTTGCTTGTACTTTCCAGAAGCCTTGGATAGCAGAGACTTGACTGTTCATGACCAGCTCAGGCTGGCTTTGCTTTGGACAAGCCTCTTGCACTCCTGCACTGTACAAAGAAGCAGTGGTGGGCCTCGCTGCCCCGTGAAGTGTTTGCAAAGCCCACGCTTGTGACCTTCTCCAAAGGTGCTGAGGAGCTGGCATTGACCATCACTTCCCTCAACACTTTACCATGAGGTGTGTTTTTATATGTGCGTGTTCCCTTCCTTTCTAGGTTTGGAAGAGGATGCTGAGCTCCCAAGCTCCCCGCATCAGTGTCTTCATGGCAGTGCCCACTATCTATGCCAAGCTGATCGAGTATTATGACAAGCATTTCTCTCAGCCCCAAACCCAGGATTTCGTGCGTGCCTTTTGCCAGGAGAACATCAGGTAGGTGAGCGATGCCCTCAGGGGATGGTGGCTGCCTGTCTCCATGGTGTATCTGCCCAGGTTTCTTTTCAGTGTCACAGCTTTGCAGTGCTGGTTGTTGTGCTTTAGTGTCTCTTTGACAAGAACTAGGGTGACATTATTTAATTATGAGCCACTCTTGCATGGTAAAGCCAGAAGGGGTCTGCATGCTCATTGTATGTGTCAACCTGCATAACACAAAACTAAGGGCTTTGTCCTGCATCCCAGGCTTGTACTGCAGGATCTCTTTTAAGAGGATGACACAACTTTAAACCCATATCAGAGAATCTTCTGTATGTGAGAAACATCCTCAGTTGTGGTTAAAAGGCTTTTGGGGCTTCTGGTTTAAGGTTTGATGTGGGAGCAGGCTGTACATAACCCTGTGTTAGACTGCAAATTCCCTGCAGCGGAGGTGACCTTGGATACTTTCTTATACGGGTTTTCCTTGTGCAGGTTAATGGTGTCGGGCTCAGCAGCCCTTCCTGTGCCTGTCCTGGAGAAGTGGAAGAGCATCACTGGGCACACCTTGCTGGAGAGGTATGGGATGACTGAGATTGGGATGGCGCTTTCTAACCCTTTGCATGGAGTCCGTGTCCCAGGTAGGACTCTCTAGAGGGTGCACACTGTTGGGAGGTGTTTGCCTGTCAAGTGCTCTTGGTTTTTCTCATCACAGAGAATAGACATCTAACCCCATTTGTCATGATTGAGGAACAGGTTATGGTAGGAACAATGATGCTGGTAGGGGAATTGGCACTGGGAAGCCAGGAAAGGGCATAGGTGTGTGGGAAGTGGCTGGTGGGTTCCTCTGGGATCACTGGCCGTGGTGCACACTGACCTGCCCAGCCAGGCTGTACCTGGCCAGGAGGCAGAGTCCATAGTTCAAAGTCTTAGTTCAAGCCCTGTGGTGGGACTGCATTTCCAGCTCCTGCTTTGTGAAGTTGTGTTCTCGGGTGGTGCTGACACAGGATTCCCCACGCAGCAGCTCATGTCCAACTGATCAGTAGAGAACATTTAAAATAGGATGTCTGCTCACTCTTATTTTAGTGCAAGTTTCTTGACTCTTCAGGAATCAGAAATTGTCACACCTCGTTCTGTTCTCTCCTTGTCTTCCCTCACTTCTCTTAGCTACCTTTTGTGACTCCTCTCAATATCTGTGCTTTATGTAACCTAGAAATAAATTGATCTGAAACATTAAAAAACATAAAATGCCCTCAACTCCTCCCTTTGGTTAAAAACGTGGCCATCTGTCTGCTGAGCTGTCCAGCCCACCACCATGCCACCTTCTCCTTGCCACGTGCTGTCTGTGCATGCATGGCACCATATGCATTGTCCTGGGGGACCAGTGGTATCCAAGGGGCTGTCCTGGACACCCCAGTCCCGTGGGATGCAGAAGCTGCACCCCAGAAGGGATCACATGGGGAGAGGAGATGCCACAGGTTTCCAGCACTGGCTGCTGAATCTGAGAACAGCCCAGGGGCAGCACAAAATGCAAACTCTGGTTTGCTTCAGCAGGGTAACTCTTGCTCCCCCACCCTACCTCAGCCAGTGTTCCCTTCCCCCAGAAGCCCCATCCCTGCAGGCAGGAGAGGGAAGCAGGCAGGGAAATGAGATTCTCACCTGCATGAGCTCGAGTTGTCCATGAGCCCCACGCTGCAGCATCACAGTGCAGAGATCATTTAAGTGTCCCCGTGGCCTGGTTGTGTTTGCTTTTCCTTCGTCTTCAGGAGGGAAAATGAATGGAAGCTCTAAAAATTTCCCAGGAGACAAAAGGAGAGAGGAAATAAGACTGAAAGTTACGTGGGCGAGACAGACATTGGCACCCAGAAGGGCAGCTCCTACTCCAGAGCTCATGCACAGAGCTGGGGCAGGGTCCCTGAGGGGACCAGGGACTGCAGGGGAGCTGGGACAAATCCTCTGGTGCAGCTACAAGCAGAGGGGCTGGGGATAAAGGATGGCTGACTGCCACTTCAGCCACCATCCAGGGGCTTGCTACAGCCCCGAGAAGGGAGAGGAGCATCTCAGAGGTGTGGATCAGTGTGAGACCTTACAGAAAGAAGGCTGTAATTGAATAGGATTGATTAATTTATTTCAGGAGGTGTCAGCTGGGAAGCAGATGGGTGAAGCTGAGGCATCATTTACTGGAGCTGTGCAAAAGCCTTTGATGCAGTACCCTGTTAGAGGCTGGGATGTGAGGTCACCAGGTACTGTGGAGCAGCCAGCACGAGAGTCAGCTGAGAGTCAAATGCAAGGTTGGGCTGGGAACAGAGGCTGGGCAGGAGGAGGAGGGAAATGTCTACAGGAAAGACCTCAGATGGCACCAGTGTTACAGGGACAGATGCTTGATAGTGGTGACCACAGCCCCCCATGCTGGTTGAAGCAATTACCAGCTTTGTTTTGAAAAAGGAGTGCCCCAAGCGTGGCACTTTGCCCCCTGGGCAAGTCCAGGGATCCTCACGCTTGCCAGGGGATTTCTTCTGGAGTGGAAGCAGCACACGTCCTTCTCTGCTGCTCCATGAGCCTCTGAGGAGAGGTCCTGGGGCTTCCCTCGCCCACTTGGAGTGGCCAGGGAAGGGTTGAGTCCTCTGACTCGTGTCCCCAGCGGTGTCCCTGGCCGTGTGGCACCGCTTTCCACCTGCAGCACAGGCCTGGAGGAGCCAGGGGCGGGTGGGGAGCCTTAATTTCCAGAAGAAGAAAAGGTGAAAGATCTGAAAGATAAATGTTTGCTTGTATATGGTTAAAACCCTGCTTAAAATGCCTCTGTTTTCACCAGCTCTCATTCTAATCCCCCTGGTGCTGTTACTGTGAAGGGAGATGAATAATTCATGGCCGGAGAATGCCTCGCTGGGCCTAATCACCACTTTAATTGGAGGTTTAGATCAGAGGCAGCTAATAGCTCCTACAGCGGGGACTCCGTGTATTGTTGACAGTGAGATCCTTGAGTGCCTTATCGTTGGCCTGTTTCAATTCTCCCAGGACACCACCGCACATAACAGCATCGAGGTCCCCAGATACCGAAGGACACAGACCGCAGGGCCAATTAAATTTATCTGGGAAAAGCTGACAACTTTTTTAAACAAGAGAGGAGAACCGGTGAGAGAATAATGGTGTCACTCCTTCCTGCTGGCAGCCCGGCTGCTGCCGGCTGAGCCGACACCGCGGGCACCTCGCCAGCGTGTCCTGACATCCAGGAGCCTGCAAATTGGAGAGAGCTGGGAGGGAGAGAGAAGGGAAGGAGCAGGGATAGATTTCTCCCCAGTTTCCCCTCGGGGAATTATGGCTGGGAACAAAAGGAAGCCAGTGTTGAGTATTGAGCCCCTTTTGATCACCCCTGGTTCCGGTCGTGGTGAAGCCAGGACTTCCAGTGCTGTTCCTTTGGGATTGAGCTCAACCTTGTGCTGACCTGTTGGAGTCAGCACGGTGTGTGTCTTGACACAGCAGATGGGCCTGAGGAGCTCGAGTCGCTGTCTTTGCACAAACTTTATTAATACTGTCAGGTTTGTGTAGCTCTAATCAACGTTGTGAGCTTTTTCAGCCTTTGCAGATGTTGATTTCCAGGTTTGTCATTTTTCCTAAGTACCAGAGAGCCTTTTCCAGATGGAATGTAAGGAAACAGCTCCCCACGAGGGATGTGTTTTACCTCTTGGTTTTACTTTAGCCAAGTAGGAAATAATTTGTAATGGTGCTCTGAAACACGGAGAAGGTGACACATTTCCCATACAGTGTCTTTGGGTTTGTTTGACAGTACTGAGCTGATCTTTGGTATTTTCTCCTCGAAGACCAAGGCTGGTCCTGCTGCCCATGAATCACCCAGTTATATTTTTGCACTGAGGTCAGTAGCTTGCAGACAGGGAAGCAGCATCTTCCAGAGGTGGCAAATGTGTGAGAGCCCATGGCAGTTCACTGCACTGGTGACTGCTCCCTCTGTCCCCTGCTGCTGTCCTGTCTCTGACTCGTGGCCATAAGAGCAGCCCAGGTGATGCTGGAGGTGAGAGGACTCGGCTGTGTGTTGGCTGACCTGACTGCCAAAGGCAGTTTCAGCCTGAGCAGACACACACTGCAGAACTGCCACGTCGCTTTCTGTTTATTTCTTGCCAGATTTGCTAATTGTTCGGGTAGTTTCGCTGCAATAAAATCTCACTCCCTCGTAGCCCATCTGCTCTTAGCTGATCCTGCAGGGATGCCATAAATCTGGGCTACGACGACACATCGATTTCCATGGCAACTGACCAATGTAGCAAACAAAATCATGATGTCACAGATATCGGGTCTCCAGGGCTTGAACAGGAGAATGAGACCAAGGTCGGGAAAATGCCACTTGAACCCAAATACAGATGACAAAGGGAAGACAACACTGAGCTCCAGGTCCTGCACACCTTGCTTTAAGGACTTTCCAATGTCAGACTGATCCTGCTGCCTGACCAGCAGAACTAGAAAGCCCCTCCAACTGGAGACTCCTCAGGGGGAAAAAAAACCCAAATCATCTCTTAAAATTCAGAATAGACTTACCAATTTAAGCCTTGATTTGGCCAGTCCTCCTGAGCCACAGGCAGCTCTGTGCTGATGTCCCCTCTGCACTCTGTGCAGGTTTCTGCTCGCTGTTCCTGGCTTGCAGAGGGTGAAAGTCATGGGCTTCATCTTGCAATGAGCCCTCTCATGCCATTGCCATGCAGAAACCTGCTGAGCCAGCAGATGCCCACAGCTCTTGCTTGATGCTGAGCCTGGAGCTCCCCATCAGAGGTCACAGGAACAAAGCTGCCCTTTCTTCTGTGCTTTCCGATGCTCACGGAGGAGAGCATGCACTAAACCAAGGGGTGGGAGTGCTGCAGGCTGCAGGTTGGGGAGCTCTGGCTTGCAGGACCATCTCGGAGCTTAGTAACAGTTGTTCGTGACACCGTGTCAGATTCCCTGGCTTTGAAAACTGAAACCTGTGGAAGAATAATGTGGCTTTGATCTCTGCTTTTCTCCTGTGATGTTTTATATACAGTGTATTGATGGCTCATAAAACTGAGATAATCCCTTGCAGTTCTCACACTGTTAAGCCTTTGCCTTCTCTGTCGGGTCTGGGCTATAGAGAAGCCGTGAGCCACTGCAGTAATCATTGTGCTCTTTCTTTTCACATCTTTGTGTACGTTTCATGGTGCTTTTTTTTTTTTCCCAAAGACAGCTTCATTACTGAGCTACGAAGCTGTGCTGATGTCTTCAAAGACTGGCCAAGAGAGACTGTTCAGGGCTGGAGACACATTTGTTTTCCTAGGCGTTTTTCCAGCACTGCCTGCTCAGCGAACGACGGCGTGTTGTGCTGCAGTGACATTTGCACGCAGACATACGATGTGATCGAAGCCTTCCTGAAGGGTAACCCCCTGCTGGGAAGTTCTTTAGTGCCAGCACAGTCTGCAGATGTCATTGATAGACGAGCAGCCGCTCTTTTGTATCCCTGATCCTGTTGTTTCCCACTGTTTCAGTCGTGTTTCCCTTCGCAGGTTCTGTGGGCACCCCCCTTCCCGGGGTGGAGGTGCGCATTGCCACCGAGACGCTGAAGAACGATGGGCGTTCCTACACCATCCATGCTCAGGGAGATGAAGACAGCACACAGGTAGTGCTCAGCCATGTTCTCTGCTGCTTCACTTTGTCTCATGAGAAGTTCTCTCCTCCCCAGCCTTCTGAAGCCCCAAGGATTTCACTACTCTTATTCCCAGGAACTCAGTGATGCTATTTTCTCTTTCTTATATTAATTTGTGACTTACTATAGCCATGGTGCTTTATGGGCCACACAAGTGTTGCCCTTGCTGCGTGGCTGAGCAACATCTGAGAGAGAAGAACACCCCTGTGCATAGGAGTGGGAGGTAAAGGCTGTGGCATAAGGGCTATGGCATAAAAGGTGATACTGTGTCTGCTGAGGCTGTTGGTGCCCCAGAGGAGGGCGATGGGTTGAGCAGTGCCTGGTCTTTGAAATCCAGGGCAAGAAGTTGCAGTCTGCTGTAGGAGGGAAGAACAAGGCATTGACGGGAGTTCAGGTGGACCCTGCTCTGATCTAAAGAGTCACTAGATAGTCTGGAGGAGAGGAGGAGTGTGAAATGGTGCCTGTGTTGATTTTGCTGGGTTTGATCAGGGTTTTAGCAGTGAGAATTGGAAGGGCAGGATTGGTGGCCTTGGGGTTTGCATTCATTTCAAAATGGCACTGGGGGAAACCCATCAGGTTTCCATGAAAGGCCAGCTCCAGCTGCCAAGCAATACCTGCACCAGCAGTTCTACTTTCTCAGAAGTCAGATATCCTTGATGGTGAAGTGATTGGGCCCCTTTCCCCTTGAGCTGCCCCCATGTTGGGTGCTGCGTGTTCCCCGCTGCAGAAGCAGCCCCCAGCCCAAGGTCCAGGGTGTCCTGCTACTTCAGGAACAGCTGAACAGGCTCTGCATTCCTGCCACATCTCCTTTGCACCCTCATTGTGGGTGCAGGTCACATCGCCTCGGGCAGATCAATAGCCAGGTGATGCACAGCCTTGGCTGAGTGGATGGAACCTGTACATGTGAGAGAGATTGCAGCAGCAGTCGTGTGCTGCGTGGGTGGGAGACAAGCAGGAGTGAGATCCAACCTGAACCACGTGGCTCTGCTCATTCCTCTGGGGAAATAGCTTCTCATCTAGCCACAGACATGCCAAGGGTTTGAAAGGAGCTTCCCAGCCTGTGGCAGGGTGTGCTCAGAGACACTGCTGGTCTAAGGCTCCAGAAAGCCTTTTTTTTCCTTGGGATTTTCTGGGCTGGCAGCTGGAGGAGCCAGCGGGACCAGGGGCAGCCCCACGCCTGGGCTGTGCTCAGGCTGCAGTCTGCGTTCTGATGCTGTAACGGAGCTGCTGGATCCCACCCCAGCTGTGCAAAATGAGCCCAGGGAGAGCAGAGAGGGACCACTCTGACCAGGCATTGTGGCTTTTATTTAAAAAAATAAAAAGATTGGCTGCTCTTGGCTCTGTCACTGCTCTGGCTGGACAGTGGGCAGAGGAGGAGACCCGGAGTGGCCGCTCCACTGCAGCACTCAGCACATAGGAAGCTGTGTCCCATTTTTATCACTTCACTGGATGATTGTTATGTTTCAGGGTTTCATCCCCTCACCCTAGAGTTAGATCTTGGCCTTTTTTTTCCACTTGTGTGGAACTGAGACATGAAATATAAGGTGTCCATTGTAATAATGATCCTATAATGCTTCTTTTTACCCTAAGGGGTCCCTAGGTGCTTTACAAATTAGGTCTCAAACACAAGAATTCCCAAAGTGCAGCTACCTCCAGGATGAAATGTGGATGTTGTTCTTCTCAATTATGAGAGGAAAAAATATGTAAGGTTGATTTTTTTTCTCCTCAATACTCCTTCCCCTTCCTTCTGATGGTATTGAGTGAGAAGGGGAGCCCAGATGACCTGAGCCTGATGCTGGAAGCCCACCACCCCGCAGGGCTTCAGGGTGTTGAGACTCACATAACTCTCTTCTCCAAAATATAAACTCTGAGTTTCTATTTGGGGCAGAGGAATTGCCCTTTTATCCCAGCCCTTTCTCATGCACCGCAGCACAGGCAGCTGAGGTCCATACTGATGTCTCATGGTGCTCCCAGGAGGTCCCACCAAGTCTGGTGTTGGCCCCATGCCCCGTGCTGATGCCTGCCTTTCCGTCAGGCTCTCCCTTGGGGTTTTTTTTGGATGTTCTGGTGAATTCTCAAGACATCAGCCAGGGGGAGGTTGTGTGGAGGTGATAGAGTTTGCCTCTGGGTGTCAGCTGGTGGGTTGATCCATCTCTTCAGAGATGGGCTGTCCCCATCTCACCCACCTTGCCCCTTGTCCCAGCTTAACTGGGAGTTTTCTTCAGGCTGAAGTGAGAAAAATGGTCCCATCTGCTTCGGGTCACCTTAGGAGACAGTGGCTGGTACCTCCAGGACATCCACAGCATTTCCAGGAGTGGAGCCAGCTGTCTCTGTCCCTGGGACTGTCAGTAGAGCCATGGTGAGGTGGGAAAAGCAGTCCCTGCTCTCAGCGTGTCTGGGCACAGACGGATGCGTGGAAGATGCCAGGAGTTTAGTTTTTATGTACAGCCTGGGTATGGAGTGTGACTTCCCATCACATGGCCACGCTGGTGGCAGGTGGCAGCCGTGGTGGCACACCTCTCCTCTCAGGGACGGTGTCATTTCACTGCTTCACACCTGCGGTTGCGGGCAGAAGGGCCTCACCTGCTGCCTGCTCCTGCCCCGAGATGCTGCTGCTGGCACGCTGTGCATCATGCTTGGTTAATAATTTATGTCAGAAGAGAGTACGTCAGTGGAATTTATTTAAAACAAGGAGGATCTGACAGTCCGAGTGCTCATCACGCTCCAGCAGTCAAAGAAAGGCCTGGCTTTGTTTGAAATCAGCTCCTCCATGGAGGAGGGGCTGTCCCCTGGGTAAAAAGACCCGGTCGGTGCCACCCTCCCTGCCTGTGCCACCAGCCAACTCTGGCATGGCCTTTTCCTTGTCTTTTATGAAAGGGGATAACCAAATATTTCCTCACCTTCATTGCAGGAGGACTCTGAGGCTTAGAGCACGTTGGTGGAGAGCTGGGAGGTCCGTGGTGTGGAGCTGGCGAGGGCAGAGGGGTCCTGGTGGAAGGACAGTGGTGGTGGGGCTGATGGCAGGAGGCACACAGCCTTCCCAGTGCATGCTCTGCCCAGGTTTGAGACGAGAATCCCCAACCCCATCCCTGCTCTCCGGGTGTTTCTGTAATGGGTGGTTGGACATGAACACTCCCTGTTACACAGCTCCCCAGGCAGGAACCTCTCCGTACACGGAAAGCCCAGCACACATCTGTGCCACCACACTGATCATAACGAAACTGCCAAACCGGAGCTGTCCCAGCCGTGGTGGGGACACGAGGCTGTGCCGTGGGACAGATCTGGTGGGATGCTGAGCACCCTGGTGGGAACTGGGCTCTGGGACATGAGGCTGTGCCGTGGGACAGATCTGGTGGGATGCTGAGCACCCTGGTGGGAACTGGGCTCCAAGCCTCCTCTTATCCCCAGCCCCCCAGCTCCTGCGAGCAGGTGATCTCCATGCTGGTGGTCGGGTGTGTTGTCAGGGCAATCTGGGAGGTGTTCACACCTCGGCTGGGCTGTGCAGGAAACCTCCTGCTAGCAGGAGCAGTGCCTGCCTTTGCCAAGGGAACTCTTTGCTCAGCTGTACTGAGCCTCGTAAGGTCACCACCTTCCCCACTCATGTTGGGCTGGGGCTTCTGCCTTCTGCTCCCTCTTGACAGCAGAAGACAACAGACTTTCCCCGAGCTGTTTCTCCCCCGCTAACACCGTCTCTCCCGTTGGGTGCTGGGGGACCGTGCTGTTTCTCTGCACGCTGTCACCCTTTGGATGTGTTTGCGTGTCCTCCTGCAGCGAGATGCAAACAGGAGCTGGGTGGCAGGGGCGGGTGTGTGGGTGGAGGGAGTGGGGAGGTGGGGAGCGTTTCTGCTTTGCCATCCGGTAACTGCCTGGGCTTGCAGCAGGGGACTGCTGTAATTTGCAAAGCTGCTTTCTGGCACACCCTGAAGATCAATAATCTACTTAGCTGAAAGTTTGCCGGATCTCTGTTCTCCCCTTCGTTCTCTCCCGGCCCTTGATGCAAGTGCTGGATTCCTTTCATGCACGTGCTCCAGCCCTCAAACCTTCTTGCAGCTCTGTTGCATCCAGTTTGCTCATGTTTTCTAGCTGCCTCTCATGCCGCTTCCTTGCTAATTGTTGCTGCGCCTTGGGCTGTGAGCTGGCTTCCTGAGCCACACGCCATCAGGCTGTCCACCATGCCCTGCCTGAAGCTGCACCATCACTGCCAACACCAAACCAAGGTGCTCCAGCCTGATGAGACCACCTTGCTGCATGGTCCGTTCCCAGTTGAGGATGCTCTGCAGCCTGGTGTGGGACAGGACCACTTGTGGTGGAGCAGCATGGGCTGGAGGTGGCACTGCCCATCAGAGTCACCCTCCCACACTGTCCCCACCTCCTCTCTGCACAGCAGCGTGGTGGTGTGGAGCGTGGTCCCCTGCAGAGATGCTGTCCTTCAAGTGCTGGGAGAAGTGCTCCTCCTCTGGTGCATCCCTGGGGAGCAGAGGTGTGGAAATGGATGTTGGGGGTCAGCAGCAGCTTTGCCTGCTGGGAGCCATCCCATCTCTTGCTCCTGTAGCATCTTGTGTCCGAAGCAGCTCCTAAACATTTAACCTGCCTTGAACAGCCCCCTGTTGAGCTCTTCTGACCCCATAGGCTCAGGCTCTTCACCCAGAGAGCCTTGGGTGTCAGTGCAGGGGCAGCGGGCAGCGCTCCTCCTTTCCCACAGCCCCGGATGCTTTTCCTCCTGATTTTTCTTTCCGTTAACTTTTTGGCAGCCCTGGGGCTCTCTCTCTCCCCATGCCTGGCTCCACTGCACAGGAAAGGGTTACAGCTTTCCAGCGCCAAACATTTCAGTTTGCTTTGTTCACTGCGATGCATATTTCATATGCTCAGCTTCCCAGCTGGCAGAGGCCTGGAAACCCTGTGAGCTGGCGGGTATTGTCTCTCTCCTCCCTTATTTGTTTGTTTGTTGGTAGGGGTTTTTTTTTTGGGGTTGTCATTTTTGTTGGATTTTCATTTTATTTTACTTTTTTCCTCTTCTCCTTTTCCAAATTGCTCGCTCGCACGAGAGCCAAACCCTGGTCCCTGACAATAGGGGTCTATCAATAGATAAATGGTTTCACAGCTGTATCTAATGCAGTGCTCTAGCCAGGGCTTTTATGGCAAGTAATTTTCTTGCGATGAGGCTGCGACAGGACGTACGGGTTGCAGGAGCTGGCAGCAGAAGGATGCTGCAGCCATGGGTTTTTCTGCCCCCCCCTCAAAAAAAGGCTGTAATTATCTCGTTGTTTATCCATATGCAAGCTGTCGTCCTGGATGGGAACCGGCTCAGCCACGGCCATCCCTCCTGAAAGCCACCAGCATCTCCTGGCCCCTCCTCCCCGTTGCCCCCCACATCTCTGCCATCTGCTAGCAGCTTGCTGCTGGTTGCCAGCACCTCTGCGGGGCTGTGGGTGTTGGGGGCAGGTGGCACCATCACCCCTTGGGAAGGCTGGAGGTCTTGGCAGTTGATGCCCCTGTAGAGGAGACCAGAAGAGGCTCCACCTCACTCGTGTTCATCCCAGATCTCTAGAGAACTGGTGGGAAGGTGCTTGGTCATCACTGAGCTTCCAGGGTTGTCTTGGAGGCTTCCTCCAAAGTCTGGGCACCCCTGTGGCTGCTGCTCATGGGTGATGTGCCATCAGTAGGGGTGGGTGTCCTGGACTTGGCTGCTTGGCACCTCTCTGGACTGGGTCCCACATGGAGATGCTGTTGCACATGCACCTCTTGTGTGGTGTCTCCTCATCTCATCCATCCAGGTATTTCGAAATGGCTGGTGCAGGTGTACTTGGCTCCTCTCCTGCGTGTAGCTCCTGAGGCTAGAGACAGGCACATGACATTCCTGAAAATGGGTGGGTGTGGACATACTGATGCAGATGTCACCTCCTGGCCCAGGGAGTCCTGTCTCTGGCTGTCCCAGACTGCCACCCTGGTTTGTTCCTTTCCTATCCTGATCAGATCTCAGCCTAAAACAATTTGTTCTTTGTCCTCAGTTCTCCTACACTCCCATAACGTCTCTCCTCCCAGTGGTACAGTTTTTTAATCTCTTTTCTTGTCCCTGCTGCATCCCATTCTCCTGGGGTACCTCCTGCAGGTCCTGTAGTGAACCTCACCTCCCGCAGCCAAGTTCCATCTCCCACCAGCAGCTCACTGCTGGAGCTGCAGGACATGCCATATGGTGCTGAAGCCTCCTAGGATGCCTTCATCAGGACAGCAAGTCGCTGGTTCAGGGTCAAACTGTTACTTGGGACTTGGGTTGAATTCACATTGAGCAATAGAGAGCTGAAGGCTGGCTGACAAGGCTGGCTGGCTACCACAGGGGCTCATGGGATGCTTTGAGCTTCATCTGCTCTGCCTGGGTCTTTGCCCACCTCATGAAATCTTGCCCTCAGCCCCGTGATCTCTCCCATCAGCAGCCATCTCCCGGTCAGGCAGCATGGGGAATTGTTGAAGGCAGCCTGGATTAGATCTACTGCTTTTCTTCAATCTGGAACACCAGTCCTCAGGTTTCCTGGCACGATCCACCTTGGGTAAACTCATGCTGCTTTTTTTTCCTGTTTCCCGTTGCCTCTGCTTCTTCTCAAGGAGAATCTTCTTTCCACGAGTGTTCCCTTTGAGCTTCCTTTGTCACAGCACCCTCAAGATCTCTGTTGATCTCTTTATTACTGTTTTATGTGTTCGTTTCCCCTTGTAGGGGGAGGAAGACTTGGGATGTGTCCTGCATCCCCTTCACCAGGCTGACACTCTTGGTTCTCCCAACATGAGGGACAAGGGGTGGGTTCCTGTCTGGTCCCATCATGGCTGGTTTTGGTCTTCAGTACTTTTCTGTTTCCTTGCCTCTGTCAGGAGAGCTTGGAGACTGGGGTGGTCATGTTTGGTGTTGTGAGGCATGGGAGGGAAGCAGGTCTCCTACCTGTGTGGTCGCTGGTGCTTGTTTCTACTCAATGTTTGCAACCTCATACCTGAGTCCTTCTGATACGTTGGGTTCAGCTCACAGACCTGTGACCTCCCTCCTCCCGTGGTGTGCTTGTTGGACCTCTGTCAGGTCATGGAGGCTGTCGCTGCTGTAGCACATCTTGGAGATGTTTGCCGCAGAGCCCTGGATGTGGTGGAAATGCAGAAGCAGAGACCAGAAGAGAAAGCACCAAAGGGAGGAGGCATCGGCCGCTGCAGCGTGGTTTGGCACGAGGAAGCAATTAGAGGTTCTCGGGCCGTGTGATTGTCTGTAGTCACAGCACATCGCAGCCTCCCCGACCTCGACTTTTAAGCGAGGCTTATGAAAAATGAACCAAAGGTGGGCCACTAATTGAATCCTTGCCTGGTCCTCTGCCTGCCCCTGAGCACAAAATGGGAGCAGGCGTCGCGAGGGCACGTCAGGAGCCTTCCACTAATGAAGAGAGCTGAGGGAGCAGGAGGATGTGCTGACATCTCGCCTCGTTCATTATCCTGTGAAGGCTGCAAACAAGAGGGATGAGGACAGCAGCGTGGAGAGCTGTTGGTGTTTCGGGAATAGTGCTACACAGCTAATTTATGGTGTTAATATAGATCAAGAAGTTTGGGGTCCGTGGAGCAACTGTGGGGAGGACTGACCTTTCCCAAACTTGGGTTGTTTTCTGTGGTTCTTTGGGGATCATCTGGAGTTAATCAGCCTGGTAAATTTTAAAAATCAGCGTTGCCTAAAAATACATACAGTCACTTTTGTTTTCCGTGGGGCAGCGTTGGCTGTAAGTAGAGGGTTGGGTTTTTGGAGAATGAGTTTCAGTGTTCCAGCTCCGCTGCGCACCAGCTTTGCTTTTAAATTTATAACCCTCCAAAATGAAAAGTAAATTGATTGTGTTATTCCCAGCCCTTTTATAAAAGTTAACATTGCAAAAACAGATGTGAAATGTGGCCTTGTAGATTACAGTCTGGGCTCAGGGTTTTTTTAGTTGGGTTGGGTTTTTTTTTCCCTTTCTCTGTGCTGTGTCCCCGAGGAGCAGAAATCTGCCTCTTTCCAGCAGGAGGAAAATTGTTCTGTGTCTAAATTGCCTCCTGCCTGCCTTCTGCAGGATGCTGCAGGACATGGAGCTCAGAGGAATGATAATGCCTTTACAAAACCATGCAACTTAGCAGGGAATTTTTAATTACGAACATGCATGTGAGTTCGGATTGCCTGGGAATTGGCAATGCTCTAGCAAGCCTCACACCTCTAGGACATCCATTCAACTGCAGCCTGGGGAGACAGTGATTAAAAGGCACTGTCAAGTGGATTATTGGTCTCCAGCTTCCTTTTAAGAGCACGTCCTCACCTCCCTTGTCACCCACCACACTGGTTCTGGGTGTAGGTCTGGGGCTGAGCAGAGCCTGGAGCTCCCCATCCTTCCTCCAGGACAGTGAGGGCTGAGCTGTTGGATGCTGTGTCAGGACAAGGCTTTGCTGTATTGCAGCACTCTCTGGGCCACCAAAATATTGAAGGGGTGAGTGCATGGTCTCAGGAGGGGCAGGGAGTGTGTCTGGAAGCACCAGTGGCAGGTGAGCTGCTGCAGCTTGGCCCTGGGTTGCAATGTGGGGAGGTGGGGGCAGTTCTTCAGGCTCTGTTCTGTTATTTTCTGTGCTCTGGTATGTTTAAGGCAAACAAACAAACCAGAGAAAAGTTATGACTGTGAGAACTGCTAAAAGGGCTCCATCACTTCCATAAAACTCACACATATAAATTATTGTCTTCTATTAGTCACTTAAAAGGCTAGGTTGCTTAATTATTTTGATCACGGTAATCACTTATTTACAAGGTGGGGGAAAGTGCCAAGCACTTCCAAGCTGAGCAGCACGGTAGGGCTGTGGTGGAGGAGGCAGGGCTGCAGGAACATCTCCGCATAAATGTGCATGCTTTTGCTGTTCTTGGTTGTAACAGGATGCCCCCAGCTCTTCTCTCCAGCTCTGGCATCAGTGGTGGGGAAGGACACTGGGCTGCTCAGAGCCCAGGCTGGTGGGAACCTGGAAGTAGAGGGGTTGGCCACAGAAACTGGTTCTTCATGGAGCCAGGATTGGGGAGGAGTTAGAAAGTGGGCTGTGGCTGGGTGGGAGGGTGGAAGAGGGAGTGCGGACCCAAGGGAAATGTAAGTAGGGAAGAGTAAAAGGAAAATTACAGGAGATCTGCAGGCCCTTGCAGTGCCCTCATCCCTGTTCCACCCCACCCTGCGAAACCACGCGTCAAGGGTCTGGAGCACAAGTCTTATGAGGAGTGGCTGAGAGAGCTGGGGGTGTTCAGCCTGGAGAGGAGGAGGCTGAGGGGAGACCTTCTGCTCTCTGCAGCTCCCTGAGAGGAGGTTGGAGCCGGGGGGGTCGGTCTCTGCTCCCCAGGAACAAGAGGGAACGGCCTCAAGGTGCCCAGGGGAGGTTTAGATTGGATATTGGGAACAATTCCTGCCCCAAAGGGCTGTCAGGGCCTGGCCCAGGCTGCCCAGGGCAGGGGTGGAGTCCCCATCCCTGGAGGGATCTCAAAGCCATGGAGATGTGGTGCTGAGGGCCATGGGGCAGTGGTGGCCTTGACAGTGCTGGGTTAATGGTTGGACTTCATGATCTTGAAGGTCTTTTCCAACGCAAATGATTTGCTGATTCTATCTACAAATATGCTGCCTTGTTCTTCCGGGCTGCAAGAGTTGCAAGGTCCCTTTTAAGGTCCCTCCTGAGAGAAGATGCTCTGATCTGCAGCCTTTGGTACTAACCCAGGAAGGAGGTTCAGATGATTATTTTTTGGGGAGCAGGGCAAAGGAGGGCTCTGGTTGAAGCTAAGTGTGTCCCCCTGAAACCTCCTGTCTGCAACCTGAAGAAAGTGTTTGGTTCTTTTCCTAAAAGCTTGCATGTGTCCATCCCAATCCTATCAGCCCAACAACAAGTCGCTGCCTCCCCTTGCAAGCTTCACCTTCCAGCTTTCCCTCTGTCTCCCACATGCTTGGGAATCCGCTGTGCCTCCTCTGCTTCCCAGCAAAAGACACGCTGCCCTGAGCCCACCTCCATAAGAGCCCCTAATTCCATTAAAGTCCATTACAAGCTCCTCTCCCGTGGTCCCTGGAGGAGCGTGGGGCAGCGTCTATCAGAGACCACGAGGAGACAAATGACCACTTTGAACAACTCCCGGGGCTGTGTGCCAGGCAGGGATTCCCACCTATTTACAAACCGCCCTCGCTTCCTCCTAATGAAGAGGTAAAATGGAAGCAGGGAAAATATGCATTTTATAATCACCCAGATTTAGTCCTTCAAAGGATTTATTACAACCTTCTATTTTCATGCGTGGCAAATGTAATCTTATCTGGCACGGCTCAGCTCGCCGAGGTGGTTTTAGAGCAGAAAGCTATCAAACAGCAACCTTCAGGGCCACGCTGTGCCAGGGTGTTAAAAGTTGCTCGAATGCATTAAAGCACTTGAAATGTGCATTAAAAATCCGGCGCTAGGACGGGGGGAGATCTCTGCAATTAGCAACCTGATGCCTTGGGCAGCTGCTTGCAGCGTCGAGCCAGTGACTCGGCAATGGGTGCCGCTGAGATTTGAGGGAGAAAGGAGACAAACACACAAAAACCCCACTTTCAGAGTGGGTTAGCAGCCAGCTAGCTCGGGGTGTGTGGGGTTTTAACAGGGATCAGATACTCGAGGTTGTAGGAGATAAATGCCTCGAACTTTGAGTTTTAACTTGTGCTGTTTGCAAGCGGCAGAAGCTGCTGGGGTGGTTTGTGTCCCCTGTGCTGCGCTGGGGAGCAGTGGCAGTGACATTCGGAGTTCAGCAGGCAAAATCCTATTAAGATAACGTCACGGCCTTTCTGTTTTACTGTTTGCAAGCCAGCCATAACATCATTAAATTACACAACAGGGAGGTGCCTGCTGCCAAGGAGCCCTGCTCGAGATAAGATGTGGGTTGAGCCGCTGCCAAAATTTGAGTTGATAAGACGAGGAATTTGGAGCTGGTTCAAGGCTTGATTCACACAGGACATCGCAGCTTGCAGGTAAACACTGTGCAGGATTGGTCCCTGGGGCAGCCCCGGGGCACGGCGCGGGCTGTGCAGGTGCGGCGGTACCCGGCACTGCCGGCTGGCACCACGCGACGCCTGCGCAGGGCAGGGCTCAGCCTCGGGGCTGGGGCTGAAGACGTTTGTCATAGCCAAATTTACACCCGTTCTTGCATTCAGCACTGACAAGCAGGAGATAAAATCTGGCAGGATCTGTAGATGAAGCTCAGGCAGGTGTTGGCAGGTCCTTGCCCTCCTTACCTCTGCCACCCCCTCCCTAGCCCTTTCGGGGGAGGTGGAGGCAGCCTGACAGCTAAAGGGATTGGCTTTGGAAGCTCATGTTAGTAATTAAAATGCCTGTAATGGGAGAGCAGATTTGATAATCTGTGATCTCTAGCTGGGCTGGGGTGGGGTAGGGTCCAGGGGGGTTTGGAGGGAGGTGAGCAGGGCAGAGTTGTCCCCCAGGAGGAGAAGTGTTGCTGGTAGGGTTGTAAGGGCTGAGTTACCCGATGGGCAAAACTGAAACTGGGAACTCAGGGGCACTGAGGTGCTCAGGGAAGTTGCTTGTTCTGGTGATGCCACAGCTGGACCAGCAGGAAAATGAGTGAGAAGAAATAGCCCCAGTGTAAAACTAAACCCAGGGTCTCTGGAACACCCTGCCTTGCTGGTCCCCAGCATCACCCACTGCATCCCTGCTGGGCTCACCCACAGAGGCCTGGTTCCTCTCACCCTTTTGCTATGGAGGTTTGGTCCTGGGCTCTCCTGGACCTCAGGTTTCTCTGTGCTGTCCTGCTTGTAGATAGTCTGTCCGTCACAGCTCCTAGGGAGAACTCGTCCAGCACCATCCCCACCTTGCCATCAGTTGGCAAACACCCATCATCAGCACTAAGGACTTTTTATTCCTGCAGCACCTTCCAGGGGCTCACCCAGCCTGGGACACACGGAGGCATTGAGGTGATTCTGCAGAAGTGCCTGGGCTGTAAGTCCAGAGAGCCCCATATCACCCCATCCTCCGAGACAGGACGTCAGGAAGGAAGAACTTTAAAATTGTGCCTTAAAACCAGCTTCCTAAGCATTTCTCATTAGAGAAGCTTTGTTTCCATCAAAGGTTGCCCAGAGATGAAGCCTGCCCTGGGGCTCTGCCTGCCACCCCAGTTCTGCTCTTGCCTCACGAATGTGTTTCTGGCATTGCTGACTTCTGAGGTCTCATCTCATCCATGTTGCAGCAGCTCAAGTACAAACTGGCTCAGAGTTCCCATTAGTGGGATGTTCTCTGTGAAGGGATGGAGCATCATGCCCGAGCACATCTCACAGTGCTCTCCCATCACAGCAGTGGCTTTGCACAGGGCGTTGGGTTAGCAGATTCCCATGAGCAGTGCAATGTTCCTGCCTCGTCTCGGCCTTTCTGCATCCTTATAATTGCAGAGCCATGTATGCTCAGGGGTGATGAGATGCCGTGTCAGGCAAGTCTGTGACCTTCTTGTGGTTCTCCAGTTTCCATAACAGCAGGATGTTTGTTTTGTTGCCATAGGAAACCTGCCCATGTGGGTTTGCTGGGTACCACATTGTCACTACAACTGTTGTCTTCCAGTGAGCCTGAAAGGAGCCGTGTGTCCCCCAGGACAAATCAGAAGGTGTTTCCTGCCACCTCCTTGGGGGGAAAAAAAAGAAATAAGTGTTAAATTGATGGTTTTGGAAAGAAGTTTTCTGTTGATAGGCAGACAGCAGCATGGCACGGTCCTAGGAGCACATTGTCCCCGTCTTCTCCTGGCAGTGGTGGGCAGCAGGAGGGTCCTCATCCCTGAGGGCACTGCAAACCTGGGATCTTCAGAGGGAGCGGTGGTGGTGCCTTCAGCATCAGAGCAGGATCTGCTCTCCGAGCTGCTGTGGGACAGTGGTCTGTGCTTCCCTGGGGAGGGCAGGGGTTTGCTGCTGCCAGCCCTGCTGCAGGTTGCTGGAAATGCCACCCAGTGCAGCTGGTGGCCAGTGGTCCCTGCCATGGCTGAGTCACCCCCTCACCCTGTCAGCTGGCTGCTGTCACTGTGAGATACACAGGCCTGGAGGGCAGCAGCACTCTGGGCACAGGACACGGGTGAGTGGGGATGGTGGGGTTTCCCAGATGATTTCCAGAGGGAGAACCTGGACTCTGGCTGAGGCTGATGGATGCTGTGGTGGGAGCAGGGTGCAGAGAGCTCTCGTGAAGCTGGTCTACATCAGACCATCCAGGGGTCGAAAAGGACCATCCCTTCCCCAGGAGTATTTCCTGACCCTTTCCCAGGAGTATTTCCCGACCCTTTTCCAAGAGTATTTCCCGCATGTTTGCCTGCGAGACCTCTCCTCTGCCAGCAGCTGGAAGGCATCATCCTGCCGTGGTTCCAGGATGGTGCTTCTTGTTTTTATACAACACAGATGTATATTTTCAGTGCTTTTAAATATTGAAGGCACTTAGAGGAGCCCTTCCACCCGAGGAGAGAGGTCCTGCAGGTGGGCAGGCTGCCTCAGGGCTGGGCAAGGGCTGGGAGGGCACGTGCCATGGGTCCCAGTGTCCCTCACACTGCTGGGGATGTGGCCACAGGGACAACTGCTCACTGCTGCTCCCTGCCACCCATTCACTGTGTGCCTGTCCTAGGTGACCCCAGGGCTGGAGGGGCGAGAAGGGGAGCTGCTGGTGAAGGGACCTTCTGTCTTCCGCGAGTACTGGAACAGACCCAGAGAAACAGCAGATGCCTTCACGCCCGATGGCTGGTTCAAAACAGGTACCACGGTGGGGAGAGGGGCAGCAGCAGCTCTGGTTCAGCCCTCGGAGGTTTCCCAGCTGCTGGTGGGGGGTTTGGAGATGGGGAGGTCACAGCCTGGCTGGGGGTGCAACACCAAGCTCCGGGAGGGGCTTCGTTAGCACTGGCCATAATTAGTCAGCCAGGTATGAGGCACTTGAGGCCATGGTCTAATGGTTAGGAATATGATGGGATAAAGGTTGGACTTGATCACCCCGGAGGTCCCTTCCAACTATAATGATTCTATAATGGGGTATGTTTGCAGGTGTAAGAGTAATTACTGGTGCTTAGTGATTTCTGGGGACTTTGCAGCCTTGGTACTGGGAGGGATTTAGTTTAAATTCCACGGAGACCAGGTCAATGGAAAACTCCCACTAATGGAAAACTCCTGCTCCACGGTGCTGTACCCATCCTGCCTCCCTGCTGGCCACCGACGGGGAATCTGCGGGGGGGTTTGCTCTCCTGGCCATGGCCAAGTATTCAGGGAGAAGGTGTGTGGGGTCCAAGGTGTGAGCATGGGCAGTGTGGCTGTGTGGGGTGGGCTGGGGTCAGGGGCTTCGCCACTGGGCTTGCGAGGGAGTTTTTGAAGGAACTGTCATTTGTCAGTCAGAAAATGATAATTGATGGAAAAGCTGAACTTGCTGGGGAAGAATCCGAGCGGGCGTCTTCAGCGTGGGAGCGGTTCAGGAAGGGGTTTGGAAGTTGCCAGATCTTTTTTATAAAGTGAAAAGTCTGAGTCTTCCAAATAAAGAGATCTTCTAATTTGAAACCAAGGCTCACTTTATTTTTACATGAGGCATTGTGGAAATGCCAAGGAAATGGTTCTTTTTCTGGCTTTCTCAGAATTTGCCTTTCTCAACTAAATGCTTCTGAAACATGAAATGTTTCCAGAGATGGGAACACCTCTGGTATTTGCTGCTTTCTAATCAAATTTCAGCAGAAGATAATCCCATAATAATAATAATAATAATAATAATAATATCTATTGCAGTGGGGTCCTGTGTGCTCATTGGTAGGTTTTATCAAATATTTGCACACAGGGAAAAGATCCCATTATGCTGTGATGGCAGCAGATGCCATCAGGACCATTCCCTACCTGAAGCTGCTGTGGCTGGGACGGCAAGTTCCCAGAGGAGAACTCTTAAGCCTAATCCTGCCCATCATGCAGGGTAACAGATTCAGGAGGATACCAGGCTGAAGACCTTTCCCACATGGAATGGATGTGACAGGCCATGAATAAGTGATGTGCCTCACATTACACCTCCCGCTCGGCACGTGGCAAGTGGTCAGAGACCTCCTCAGTCAGAGGTTCCTGTCCCCTGGTGCCGTTCTGCAATGTAGATTAAACACTGAACCAGTCATGGGATGGGTCAGCAGCCTCTGACCCTGGGCAATGGGGTGAATGCAGGCAGCACGTTTGTGTGCCTGCACCAAGCCCGACTGCTGGTTAATTAATCTTAGTGATGAAGAAGGGTGGGATGGCTCCTTTCTGCCTGACCTTACACATCCACAGCTCCCACTTTCCCGTTCCCCTCTTCCACTGTGTGCTAGCCATGCTGTGGAGTCACGAGTCAGGCTGCATCTCTGATGCCTCTGTGTAATCTTATTTATTTACAGTTCTTGAGGAAGCTGTGATTTATTCTAATTGTGATCCCGAAGGAGCCGTGGAGCTGCCCCGCTGGCAGTGTCACCGCAGGTCCCCATCCCGGGCGGGTGCCATGGGCTGGCACTGGAGCATCATCAGGCGATGCCGGGTGCGGGGCAATCAGCTTTAAAAATTTTTTTAGTCAACACTCCTGATGAATATTTCAGATGCAAAGGAATAGCATGCATTAATTATTGCAAAGAGATGTCTTTAGGAGAAAATGATTTTGAAATTCAGTTTAATTTCATTGTAATGCACTGCAAACAGGAAGGGAGTATGTGTGTTTAATTGGCTCTCGGGGGTAAGGCCGGGAAGATGGCATGCCTTTGTCACAGGCCATTAGTGATACAGACTGCATAATGAGAGAGTACAATCAGCTCACAGCTGCCGGCTCCTACGGGGAGAGAATGATATTAAATAGAAATCAGTATAAATTAAACTTAACCCTTTCACTGGCTGAGCAAAGCTCAGAGCTGGGAATAAGGGGAGGGACCAAAGACGGGTGTGGGGGGTTCAGGCAGGGTGGGGGGTGCTTGGCTGACCCCTCCAGAGGCAGAACCCAGCCAGACTGCCCCCACAGCATCCCCCACAGCTGCCTGGGGAGGACAGTGGGCTTTCAACTCCCTTCCCCATCCCATTGCCCCACTCTTTGCCTTTCGTTCCTTTCCTGACCATTTGCTCCATCTCTCACGAGTGTCAGGTCCATGGGGTATTTTTTCCCCAGCCAGCAGTGCCATGAGTGAGCCCCGTCACCCCTTGCCCACGCTGCCAGCCCCCACCAGGGTGACAGCCTTTGGAGATCCCTTGCAGATGGCGAATGTCACTGTGGTGGTAAAAAACCACTCCAGGGAACCAAGGAGGTTGTGTCCCATCATAGCAGGTGGGATCTGGAGGGTGAGTTACCCTCGTTAAGCAGAGGTGGGTAACTCTGGAGCACAGACCACACTGGCAGAACCCAAAAAGAACCCACAAAAGTCGCTGCCAGGCTGTAATCTGCTGTATCTGCCATTGGCAGGTCATATAGGTCAGTGTTGTGAAGATGAATCATAGAATCACAGACTGGTTCAGGTTGGAAGGACCTTGAAGATCATCCAGTCCCAGCAGCGTGCTCCTGCAGCTCCCTGCTGGGTTTCCAGGAAAGTCTTGGGAAGAGCAGGCGCTGTGATTCCTCCCACCGGGATGCCAGGCAGACACCGTGTGTGGCTGTGCAGGCATCTCTCTGCCAAAATCCCTGCCTTGTGCCACCAGTTAGGGGAGGACCAGGTACCTGTGTGTGTTGTAGGAAAAAACCAAACAAACAGAAAAAAATGCACGGTGCTGCAGTGACTTCTTGATGGGATTCGAGATCGTGGCTCCTTGGAGAAGCATCTGAACTCGTGGTGCTGCACAGGTGATTGACTGGTGCTCCCATCTTCCCATTTGCACCGTTGCCTGCCGATCTCTCAGCCTCTCTCATTTCCATCTGAGTGAATTTGATTATAATTTTTATTGTATTAGTGCAGTTGACAGAGCTGCTTAGATCAAAGTCCCCTCCAGCCATTTCCAGGGAGACTGCTGGGTATCCACCTGCTGTCAGACATCGACGCAGCACCGAGCCCTCGGAGACTGAGACAGACCCAAAGGAAAAATGCCAATGGCTGTCTGACTCCTGCACTACCTTCCCAGCTGTCCTGGGAGGTGAGAGGTGATCTCTGAGCACACTCATGTGTCAGGTTGGAAGGAGGATGGAAGAAAAAAATAAGGAAGGAAGAGGTTTTTTTGTGCTAAGGGCAGTGAAACACTCGCCCAGGTTGTCCAAAGAGGTGGGAGATGCTCCATCTCTGGGAACACTCAAGGTCAGGTTGGATGGGGCTCTGAGCAACCTGATCTGGTTGAAGATGTCCCTGCTCACTGCGTGGGATTGGACTGGATGGCCTTGAAAGGTCCCTTCCAACCCAAACCCTTCTATGATTCTATGAGCTGAGCGAACCCTGGGGGCTGGAGGAAAGCAGCAGAACAACCCCAGCTCCTCCGGTCATCCCTCCCTGATCCGTGTCCATCCGTCCCAGCCGTGTGACGCTGGTGTGGCTCAGGCTCTGGCTCTGTCAGGTTGTGTTATCTCTGCCCAGGAGGCAGCGAGTGTCAGGCTGTGGGGGCGTGAGGAGGGGACAGAGCACTGGGAGCGTGGTGGAGTTGCCGAGCGCAGTGCCCAGGCACTGCCCCTTTGCCCGCGCGTTCTCCTGCCTGCACAGGGCTGGGCAGGGTGCTTGCTCCAGAGGAATCTGGCAAGTGCACAGGGGGAGTGATAGGATCAGAAAGCTGGCTTCTCCCCGAGGGAAGGCTGGCTTCCATTCACATTTGCCCATACATCCAGAAAATTAGAATCTGGTGTATTCAGGGAGATTTATTTTCAATTACAGGTTAAGGCTGAGACATGAAATAGCATCGGGTTTGAAAGTAGTGCATAAATCCTGCAACAAATCCATGTATCTCAGCTCCACATAATAAGATTTTATTGATTGCTATATTGTATCTGTCAGAATAAAACTCTCTTAATGCATGCATCAGGATGGAGAAGATAGAAGGCTTGTTGGTAGTAGAATCTGATTCAAGAATCAATGCTCTTTGATTAATATGATGTTAAGAAAGTAGGAGTTATTTAACTTGTTTGATGCACATCTCAAAATGATGACTCGTGTCTTTTAAGTTTCTTTCTTTAAGCTGCATTTAAAAACACAACCTTGTAGCTGTTTTCCACATTGCTAAGTCCTGGCTTATCGCTGAGTTTTTGCTAGATCCCTTTATGGAGGTCACAACCCCCCCTGGCTCCCATTAATTGGAATTCCCATGGCCCAAAAGACTTCCCACATGCCGTCGTTGAAGGCTTTGGAAGGAAAGGAGAATGGCATGGACCTGCTACCTCTTTCTTCTGTCTGGATGTTCTGCAGTGAAAGAGGAAGCTCCAGGAAGAAAAAAAAAATAAGAGGAAATTAATCTGGAATAAGACATCATCAGGAGAAATGAGGAGCACCCATCAGCTCTGGCAGGCTCTCAGATGCTGCTGAGCTTGGGCAGTTGGCAGCACGCTGTGTGTCTGTCTGTGCCTGCTGAATGTGCCGTTTGCTCATCTCCAAAACACTGGGAAACACTGGAAACCTGGAATCTACACACGGGCACTAAGGACAAGCCTTGGCTTAGGTGGGAGCATCCCAGGTTGCTCCAGAGACAGCACCTGCCCTTGCAGCAGCCATGAATCCCCAGCCAAGGGAAGAAGCCTGGTGACTCTCAGGCTGGTTTCAGGGACCTCCTGGTGTCTGTCCTCTTCAGCCTGAGCTCTCCATTCCGTAGGTGGCCAGCTCTGGCACCAGCTGCAGATCCCAGCCTTTCCCATCTCTTTGGAGATTTCCACCCCACCACATCTGATGGAGAAGGCAGAGATGCCTGCACTTTGCCAGCGCAAAACAATCTGATGTTTGTAGGAAAGGCCCTGGACAGGTCATCCTTGGCCAGCCCCAACCTACTCCTCCTCTTGGGCTGGTCTCTGAGGAGAAGGGGCAGGAGAAGCAGTGAGTTATGCAGACCCCATCCCGCCAGCATGGGCTTTTTCTTTGGCACTTGCCTGTCCCCAGAGAGGAGCAGGTGTTTCCCTGCCAGGGGAATTGCTTACATCCGTGGGTGTAGCACTGACACCTGAAACAGAAAATACGTTAGCCTGATCAAGGCAGATTATAAATAGAAATGCATCTAATTAGCATCCTAATCTGCAGGTTTTCTGTTTGTTTGCAGTGTCTTTCCTAGTTACAAATCCAGTTAATGCAAATTCTATTTTTAAAGAAGCGATTGCTTAATTACCACGCGTTGCAGACGATGTGACTCACCAGTTCGGCGAGCCCACCCGAGCAAGTGTTGGCTCCCTCCAAGGCTGGGCTGAAGGAGCTTCCTTTGGAGTCTGTCATAGCTGAAGCTCATGAGTTGGGCAGGATGGCATCGCTCCCCTTCGCTAGCGGCTTTGAACTCAGACCCACAAATGAAAGGGTGTGAAAAGACACCCCCACAAATGCCAAGTGTGCACCCAGCTTGGGTGGTGATGGAGGTTATCTTGAGTCCTGACACTCGCCTGTCACCAGAGATGCCCAGCTCAAGGGGAAATCTGTTGAAACCAGACCTTCCTTCCACCTTTGGCCATCTATCATTTTTCTGCCTTATTTTGTGTCCTCAGCTCTCCCGTCCTCCTGATTTGCCAGGTTTCCTGTTGCTGGAGGCACTCTGCTGGTGCCCACACAATCTGTTGAGCTGGCTGAGCAGTTTTTGGTGTTTGATTTACTCAGCCGTGAGTGGAGCAGGGCTGGGGAATTGCACAAATTGATCACAGCTCATCGGATGAGCCGATGAACCTGATTTCCTTCCCTCCTCAGCAAGTGAGAGGTCACGTCAGCAGGGGTGACCCAAGAGCAGGCACCGTGCAGCGGTGGGGTTGCGGGTGGGTGTTTTGTTGGGCTGGTGCTGGGCGCAGAGCTGGAGATCTTGGAGAGGTTCTGGCACATTCTGTGTGCTGGGACAGATAGCAGCCGAGGATGCGATCGCGCCAGGCTCTTTGCTTTCAACACAGAGCCATCCCTCTGGGTTTCGCTCAAGAACACTGAGAACATATTTACTTACGACTAATGGCATTATGCTGTAAGCAAAAGTGTAGGCTTCTGTACATTTAAGCAAACAATTTAAGGCAGATATCTTTCCTCACGTCCCATCGCTGCCTCTCTTAGTCAACAACTTCCCATCATTATCTCTGCTTTATTTAATAATTCCACTCACCAGAGACTGGGACAGATCGCAGCGCAGAAGAGGAGAGGTAATGCTCTGATCCCTCAGCTGCTCTGCAGAGGGTGGGAGCCGAAGCAGAGGGGTTCAGTCTAATGTTTTTATTATTACAATTATTATTTTTAGCCATGCACGCATGATCACCACGCTCCAAAGTTTCACCAGCTGAGAGGCAGCGGCGTTCAGCTGGGCTGCCACACCTTGGAGCATTTACTTATTTATTAGTCTTGGAGTTTTCTTTTTCATCTTGTTGTCTGCAGGGATTTCTATAAATATTTAAATGCTAATGTGGAAAAGAAGAAAAAAACCCAACGCAGAACGTTTTTCATTTGTACTTACCCATTTTCTTTTCTGGCTTGTCCTCTGGGCAAACCCATCTGCAGTAATTCTGGCTGTGCGCAGCGGGGGGGCTCCTCCGCCCAGCCCACTTGTGTCATATCAGTCACCCATGAGTTCCTGCTAATGATGAGTGAACCTACAAAGTCTTGGCTGCCTGAAACGTTCAAAGGTTCTGCTGGTTTATCTGCTGTTTTCCATTAGAGGAGTGTGGTGCCCTTGGAGCGGGGCGTGCAGCGTCCCCGGGCTGGGGGGGCTTCATCTGCAGCTTGTCCTTCAGGTCTGTGATGTGCTGAAGGCCAGGAGAGGCTCCTTGTCATGCTGAGCCTACTCAGAAATAAGGGGCAGCACCTCTGCCAAGGGCAGGCAGGAGCCAGGATGCTGCCAGGCTCTGCCAAGGGCTGATTTGCTGTTAATCCATTTGGCACTGTCCTCTCCTGGCTGGAAGCTGGTGCCCAGGACTTTGTCTGCCGGCATATGGCATGGAAGGGGGTCTGACGCCAACCCAAGCCAAGGCTGGAGCTGGGACCATCTGCAGCAATCCCTGAGGTCCTGAAACAATAGTATGGAGCTGGGCCTTTGTATTTGCTAGCCCCAAACCTGCTGGCTATTTGGGCATGCTGGGAAGCCCGTCTTGCAGGGAGGGGGAGAGGGTTTGGGTTGGGCAGAGATGCGGTGGATGATGCTTTCCAAGCTCTGCTACTGTGTCTGCAACTAAGCTGAAGCTGCTGGTTCTGTTCATCTGCGGGTTTTAGAGAGCTGCCAACACCACTGTCAGCCTTAAACCAGCCCTAGAATCCCTGAAGGAACATGATGTGGTGCCAAGGATGGGGTGGGCTTCACAGTTCACAAAGAAGGAAGCTGCCAGACACACGTATGTTCTGTGGCCATCTCCTGCCCATCCCGATCAGCCTGAGCATGAGAAGCAGGCATCAGAAATGCCCCTGCTGGTGGGTTCTTCAGCCTTGGTTTGTGTGCAGAAGCCAAGGCTCCAGAGTCAGGTACACAACCAAGACCCCACTTCATATGTCCACCACAACTTCACTGGTGCAATCCCATGGCTGGGGTTACAGAATCATGGAACGGTTTTGGTTGAAAAAGACCTTAAAGATCATCAGTCGAACCACTAACCCAGCACTGCCCTGGCCACCACTAAACCATGTCCCTCAAGACCACACAGCTTTGAGATCCCTTCAGGGATGGGGACTCCACCACTGCCCTGGGCAGCCTGGGCCAGGCCCTGACAGCCCTGTGGGGAAGGAAGAACCTGTTTTCATGCAAACTGGACTGAAAATTACCTCCATCTTTCCTGTGCTGTAGTTCCCTGTGCTTTTTTCTCTTTGAAACACCAGTTCTTTAAAACCAGAGTGACCAGAAGCTGCACCCTTGGGGAGAATCCTGCCTGAAGGCATGGTCTGTGTCACAAAAGGTCCATCTGCTCCTGCCCAAATCCTGCCTGCCCTTCTCCCCTGAGCTGGGCAGAGCACTCTGATCGAGCAAGGTGCTGCAGGAGATGAGTCCTCTTGAGAGCAGAGCCAGGTCTACCCTAAAGCAGAGCACGGATGGGGGATTTGCATGGATGGTGGAGGACACAGGACATGGGCAAGCCATGAGGGTACCACATGGGGCCAGTCAGCATCATCCTGGCTTCTCACCGTGCTGCCTGAGAGGGACAATAAACTCAAGGAGCCTCTAAAAACACGGCTGTGAGGGGAAGGTAGAGCTGGTTCATCAGCTGAGACAAGGGGTGGCTGCACTCCTTGTCTGTTCAGCAGCAAGCCCCTGACTTCCCCTGTCCCCCAGCTGGAAGCTGAGTGGGTCAGAGCACGTTTCTGGGTTGCAATCAGACTTGTCTCGCCTGCAGCTTTCCCCACCCCAGTACCTGGAGATGCCGCCAGCGTTCCCTGCACCGCTCCGGCACAGCGTGGCCAGGAGTGCCTGATTAGCACAGCTCTTTGTGAGATGCCCTTGAGTGATGCTGTGTTTTTTTCTCCAGGTGTAAATGCCAGGGGAGGCTGTTCCAGTGCTTCACATTCTTTCATCTCGGCAGGGTTTTGCCCTTTCTCCCAGCGTGGCTCTGACAGCAGGCTCAGCGCTGCTGCTCGTGGAATACAAACTTCCCCGTTGCAGAGCATGACAGGAATTCATTCCAAGCTGGGGTTTGTTGGTTTTGTTTTTTTTTTTTTTTCTGCTTTTCTTTTTTTCCTCCTGCTGGATGCTCCAGGGGTCTCTGGAGAAGTTTTGAGAGCGGGGAATCACTTGCTTAACCCCCTCTCTCCTGGGAGCAGGCAGCTCGCAGCAGACCCACCAGCTCTCATAGATGGGGACTGCAAAGCAGCTTGAAGCTGGGATGTGATTCCCATCCCCTGGCCAGGTTGGGGGAGAGGAACCAACACGTTGAGACCTCTGCATCCCTCCATCTCTCAGTATGAGCCATTAGGGCAGTCGGAGGGTCTGTTCCCCGCTCGCTGAGCACACAGTGCCTGCCATTAGTGCTAATGGGAGTTAGGCACGCGCGCGGGGAGGCGAGGATGCCCCTGAGCTACAAATCTACTTGGCAATTTTATTATGTAAATAAATGGTGCTTGCACATACACCTGCTGCTGCTGCTGCTCACGGTGATGTTCATGGCAAGATACATAAACAAACAGCGATTCCGTTCTAATAGATTTATTTCCTTTCTCCTGAGCCGTTAAATTACCTCCGGGTTTCACGCAGGTAGAAAGCTGGAACAGTGTCGTGCTCTGCCTGAGTGGACAGTGGCCCTCAAAGCATAGCAGCCACCAATTGCATTACTCTCAGATATTGTTTTGGGGGAGGAATGGGAAAAAAGCTGTCAGGGCCTGGCCCAGGCTGCCCAGGGCAGTGGTGGAGTCCCCATCCCTGGAGGGATCTCAAAGCCATGGAGATGTGGTGCTGAGGGCCATGGGTTAGTGGTGGCCTTGGCAGTGCTGGGTTAAAGGTTGGACTCGGTGATCTTAAAGCTCTTTTCCAACCAAAATTATGTAATGATTCTGTGATCCTTGGTAAATCAGAGTCTTTGGATGTTCCCACCTCCCTCCAGGGCTCCCACCACCACTGGTCAGTTTGGAGTGAAGGCAAAAGCAAAATTCCCCATGCTGGACTCCCACAGCCCATGTCTGGAGAACAAGAGTCTTCATCCAGACCCCTCAGGGCAGCTTCTATGTCTGACCAGAGCGTGAAGGTCCCCTCCCTTCCTAGAGAGCTTCAGAAATTGCTCTTGAGGAGCAATTGAGGACCTTGAGGAGGCTCTAGGCTGGGGTTTGATAGGAAACCCATCACCCCCCTGCAGAGCCTCAGCTCTGGGGCTCACCAGGCTCTCTGACACCATGCACCCATTGACAGGACCTGCAAGGAGAGCCACCAGCTCCTCTCCAAGCTGCCCTGCCTGTTTGCAGCTGCAGGAATGGGTCCCTGGGCTGCAGCTGCTGATCCTCTCTCCTCTCTCCCTCTCTCTGGCTCTGCTGGGCAGGGCTTTGGCACGGCAGCACCCGAGCAAACAGGAGCCCTGGAAGTTGCTGGAGAAGGGGAGATGGTTCCCTCATGAATAATTGGTGCATTATTAATATGCATGTGTTTTCTGAAGAAGTTCTGAACTCTCCCTCTGCCCCTCAGGAGCCTTTGATGCTTTATTAATGATTGCGGCGCACACCAAACCCTCAGTACACCGCAATGGGAGCAGCCCCAGAGCCCTGCAGGAGCAGCCAGCTTCTTCTTGGTCACTGTTTTTAGTGAGCCCAGGGAAGGCATTTTCATGGTCCAAGCCAGCAGGTGAGGGTGGGTGGACTTGAGTCCATCTCAAGCTGCCATGACAGGCTCTGGAGGCAGCAGCAAGCTGGGCTTTGAGAGCACAGAAGCTCTCACCATCGTGGTCTGTGCAGGGTAGAGAAGGTTGCAAGAAGCAGGAGTTCCTCTGGACTTTATGCCCAGGATTATCAGGAACTTCTTGAGGTCCCCTCGTGACTCAAAAGAGGATCCATGAGCCTGTGGAGAGGACGGGATCAGGGGTTGGCTCTGGTTAACGTTGATGCCGGGAGGCTGCCGGAGGAGCCCAGGACTTTCCTGCCACGTTTCCCTGCTGAGTGATCAGGGACGTGGAGCAGCAGCAAGGGAGCAGAGGAGGAATGGAACAAGCGCCAGGAGAGCAGCCTGATTTCAGAGAACGTGTGTGCTGAAGTGCAGGAGGGGATGGAGGAGCAGTGTGGAGCCTTGGGCAGCCCAGGCAGGTGACCTGGCTGAGCTGGGACACACACTGCTGACCTGGCTGAGCTGGGACACACACTGCTGAGCCACCAGCCCTTGTGAAGGAGCCAAATCCAGAATTTCAGAAGTGCTAATTACTGCTAATTAGCTACAATTGGTGCTGGTAACCTCTGTTCTTAGCCAAGATGGCTGACAGCAGTGACAAACATTATTCATTTCCATGCAATAAATCACACTAAAGTTGCTTCTGTTATTTAGCCTATCATTTAGCATTTCATTAAATAGATACATATGCATACATCATCACTGCCGAGGCTGTGTCAATCCCCTTCACCAGCAGTGCTGCCTCCAATCAGTCCCAAGCTCTGGATCCACCCTATGCCAGGTTAGCATCTCCCCGAGCATCATCGGGAACGGTTGCATGCCCAGGGAGTTATTGCAGCAATGATGCTGTTGCTCCCAAAGGGAGATGTGGCTTGGAGAGATGGGTGGATGAGGTGGGATTCCTGAGCTGGGAGGTGACCTGCAGCAAGGTCCCTGTCGGAGGAAGCAGCTTCTGCTGGGCTGGTGCTGGGCTTTCCACCAGCTCCAGCATGGAAAGAGCAGCAGCTGAGGGGCTGAGTGTTCACTTTCACGGCAGGCAGAGGTAAAGGAGAAGGTGTGGCATTAAAACGAGCCTGGAGCTACAAAGGGTAGCAGAATCCTGGCACTACAGCAGGTATTTCTGGGCACGGGCAGCTCTCGTAGCATGGGGAGCAGTGGCTGCTGCTCTGGTGCAGCCCCAGCAGCACTGGGTGCTCCTGCTGGTGCCGATGAGCCTGGGGGTACAGCTGGGACAAGAGGCAGGAGCTTTCTGTCGGAGCTCTGCCCATCCATCTCTGCAGTCCAGCTTGGAGCAGGAGCTCCCCTTCCTTGCCCAGGTCCCTGGGGTCCTGTGCCTGGGCCCTGCTTTGCTGCAGCATCTTCTCCCCTCGCCCCATGCTCAGGGCTGGGCTCTGCCTTTCTGCTTGGGCTGCCTGGGCCAAGGGGCTAACGGGAGCAGCTCCGGTTTGCCCCCGCGGCACCACGCGCTGGGTGCCCTCCCTCTCCCAGCACTCCATAAATAAATTCCCCATGTCCATCCTAGCACACTGTATCAATCTTGTTTAATAGACTGGAAAGCTTATTGCGCGGCGGCGGGTCGCGGGGAGTGTCGGGGTGATGGATTGCGCCTTCCCGGAGTCGAGCGTCGTTGATGTATAATGAAATATTTATGATTTATTCCAGCTAATAAACTGGAGTGAAGTGTGTGATGTATGTGAGCAGATGGGGGATCTATTGATGCAGTTTTCAGAGCGTGGGGGGAGGGAAAGGTTGATGTCTGTAAGGGAGATGTGTCACACAGCCTCCCCTCCCTCTGCCCAGCACGGTGGGCGCTTGGCCGCAGAGAGGACAATTATCTAATTCCCATGGACGGCCTCTAGCACCCACCTTCTAAGTGTTTGTCCACCCCACATCTCCTCCCGTGGCTTTTCCCAAGCACAGGAACCTCTGGCAGTGGGAAGGAGCTGTTTCTCTGATCTGGGAGCTCACGAGGGGCTTGTGCTGAGAGGGATGGGGAACCCATTCCTCTCCATGGCGTGGGCAGAGCGGTGCAGGAGGTCACTGCCATGCCACGCTCTGCAGCTTCCCTGTCCCCCTGGGTCTGCCTCACCTACAAAAAAATAACTTCCATGGATTTAGGAGACCACTGAGCGGGGAAGCTTGAAACGTGTGAAAGAAGTGCTCATCCATGTGATGGGTGATGGGCACGTGGAGCTCATTGCTGCAGGATGCTCCCAAAGCCCAAAGCTTGGCTGCCAGAGTGGGAAGGATCCTTTCAGCATTCCACCACTGTGTGGCTGCCAGAGGGTGAGCTCTGCCTCCGCCTGGGATGGACCAGGAGCACCAACAACCATGTTAGGAAGCGGGGGCCAAGTAGGAGTTAATCCCAGGGCAGAGGTGGATGGACAACCTCCTGCCCAGTGTGAGCACCCATCGAGGCGGCTTCGGATCCCACATCCCTCATCCCACATCCCCCATCCCGCATCCCACATCCCGCATCCCACATCCCTCATTCCACATCCTGCATCCCATATCCCACATCCCGCATCCCACATCCCGCATTCCACATCCCGCATTCCACATCCTGCATCCCATATCCCACATCCCTCATCCCACATCCCGCATTCCACATCCCGCATCCCACATCCTGCATCCCGCATCCCACCACTGTCCTGCCAGCTGTTCCCATTCTTGCCCAATTAGCCTCCGGATCAGTGTGCTTAGGGATCCTGGGCTGAAAGGACCGGAGAAGGGCAAGGACTGATTATTCCAACTGTGTCCCTGTGAGCCTCCCGGCTCTCCAGCCCAGCTCTCCAAGGAGCACTGGGCCAGGTCCTTCATGGAGCATGGGAAAGCTGAGAAGTAATTTACAAAATCTGGGATGATTCGTTAACAGCAAAAAGTCCAATTAATATCAGAAGGTGCTCAAACCACATTCTGCTGTCACTGCCACAGAGCTGGGGACACGTGTTGCCACACAACCTTTCATCTTGACATCTGTCCCCGGTGAGCAGGGACACCGTGTTGGCAGTGGCTGTGTCTAGGGTGGGCTCCTTCTCCGGTGCAACCCCCAGGTGCTGACCCCTCCTCACCACCCTTTTGCAGGGCTGAGACCTTTGTGCAATGAAGCCAGGTGGGCCAGAGCCATTACAAGGGCAGCGTTGTCACCGTTCCTTGGACTTTCCCAGCAGATCCTAAGATGGTCCCAGCTCCGCATTGAGGAGGGGCTGAAGCCACCGTTCCTCATTATTTGCCTGAAAAGCCTCATTTTTTCCTGTGCACTTCTCTCTCAGAGCCTCTCCAAGCTGCTCAGCGTTTCATTTCTCCAGCCAAAGTGTTCTCTTGGGCAACAGTTGGTTCAAACATTTGCTCACAATGCCTTTGATGTGGGAATGTTGCCGTGTTTGCCAGGAACAAGCTGACCCATGGGTGAGGGTGTTGGCACAGGCACTTCAGGGAGGGTTTGCTCCTGGAGCTCTGCTCTTGGGAGCAAAGAGACTCTTGTCCAGCACGGCTCAGGTGCTGGGAGACCTCTCCACTCCGTGAAGGAGGTGCACAGACTAAGGGCTGTGGTGGCCCTTTCATCTTTGCAGCAAGTGTTTTGCAACTTGAAGGACCTCACTGCAGGAATCACTGGGATTTGAGTTTAGAAATAGGGTCTCCACCACATCACATCTGCTCCTTGGAGTTCATTTGGGCAAGGCGTGCATCTACAGCCCAGCATCTATAGGCAACTCTGCCCTATAAGTAGATCTTACCCAAAAGCATCATTTTTGAAACAAAAGGAGCCTGGGAAAGGTCTTTTGTGCCCTTTCGCTCAGTGCCTGATGGTTCATGGTGTGGTTCCTGCCAGGCTGTGTCTCCACAGGCTGAGCCATGGGTGGGCATGACGTGGTGCCCGCTGAGCCCGCAGACTGGTGGAGATGTCCACAGGTTACTTCAAGGTGCTGAGTGGGCAGCTGTGGTAGCTTGATGGGAAGGTCTGACCCGGCTGCATCCCCCATGCTTGGAGCTGTGCCCCTCAATCCAGCCTGATATATATACATATACATATATATATATAGTCTTAGACTGGTTTGAGTTGGAAGAGACCTTCCAAGGCCACCCAGTCCAATCCCCTGCAATGAGCAGGAACATCTTCAACCAGATGAGGTTGCTCAGAGCCCCGTCCAACCTGACCTGGAATGTTCCCAGGGATGGGGCATCTCCCACTTCTCTGGGCACCCTGGGCCAGTGTCTCACCACCCTCAGTGTATGAAATGTCTTCCTTATATCTACTTTAAATCTCCCCTCTTTTAGTCTAAACCCATTACTCCTTGNATATATTATATATATTTATATATATTATAATATATATATTTAATATATATATATTTAACAGGTGAGGTTGGATGGGGCTTGGAGCAACCTGTTCTAGTGGGAGGTGTCCCTGTCCATAGCAGAGAGTGGCACTGGGTGAACTTCAAGGTCCCTCCCAGCCCCAACCATGCTGTGATGCTATGATTTTCTATATGTACATGTATATAATTGCCTGAAACTGCACCCCCAGCTCGCCCTGTGCAGGAGCCTGCTCAGTATGCAGCTCGGCAGAGCCTTTAACATTTCGTGGAACAGATGCCCACTGAGCATCTTGAAACACATCCAAAGGTAGCGGTGACGGCTGCTGTCAGGGAAACAATAATCCCATGGCCTTGGCAGCATCAGCAGTGCCGCAGCACCGGGGCTGAGCTGCACCACGGGCTGCTCTGTGTGATGGAAGGGGCACGGTTGGAGGTGGCCCAGGCAAGCCAAGGTGGGGATGTGGTGTCAGAGACCGGAATCTTCTCATCAGCCCCAATCCTTCCCTGCGCAGCTGGCTGGGAGGAAGGAAATGCTGTTCCTGGCTCCGTGCTGTGGGAAGCATCTGAGCACGGGCACGGCTGTCCTGACCCCGCTGTGATCCCTGTGCCGCAGGCTGGAGGGAGGGGAAGGCTTTAGGAGGGAGGGGAAGGCTATGGAGAGGTGATGGGATGCTACTGTGGTTCACCATCCCCAAGCTGAGATGGTCTCAGTGCTGCAAGCTCACGTCGGTCCTCCTGAAACCAGAGTAGGATCAGGCAGCTCTGGAGGCAGAATGGGGGGGGGACAAGGGAGATCTTTGGGCTCCCTGGGGCTCCTGGCCAGGCTGAACATGCAGGAGCTCTGCCCTCAGGTGTCTGCAGGCTTGCACAGAGAGCTGGGCGATAGCAAGGGCAGTTGTCCCCATTGCACACAAGGTGAGGTGGTTCAGGGGCAGGGTCACACTGGGGTTGAACCCACTGTTTGATGAGCTGCTTCCACAGCATCCCTCCGGTCCCTGCACTGATGCTCTAGGTGCTCCCGGAGCTCCCACGGAGCCATGGGCACATCCAACTGCAAGAGGGTCAGCAGAAATGTGGTTTGGAAGGTGCTGTCATCTCCTGGGAGAGAATATGAGCTCTGTTCCCACTCAGAAATGCCCCCGTCGCCTGTTGCCCCTGCCCACTGGGGAGGAGGTGCCCACGCTGGCCAAGTGCTGGAGGCTGCAGGGTGAGGAGCACCATGATCTGCAGGTCAGGGGAGCTGGCAGCTGTGTAACCAAGCAGGGGCAGGCAGGGGAGCACAACACCAGTGGTGGGGCTGCCTGCAGGGTCTGGGGGGCTCATGCCCCACTGGGCACAGGGACCCACGTCGGGAGCCCTGGGGGGGGGGTGGGATGAACACAACCCCCACCACCAGCCCTCAGTGCAGCACCAGGTTTGGAAATGACACTCTTAGCACTTTTCCGAGGCAGCATGTGGGGCAGAGTCATTAAGCAAACGCCAGCATCCTTTTAACTGGTCTCCGTGGCCCGGGAAATCCCTGCTGGGCTGGGAGGCAGCGGGAGCATGGCTGGATGTGCACGCGCCGGCTTGATGTGCTCGGCTGGTAGCAGATGGTGTGGGGCAGAGGGTAACGGGGCTGTCCTTGGCTGTCCCCCCGAGCGGGCTCCGTCCTGGCAGCGTGGGAAGTGACAGGAAGACCCTGACGCTTGGCTTACGGGAGAGAGGAGACAGAAAGGAGGAGATGGGGGGGGTGACAGAGCTCGTCGCAGGAGCTCGCAGTAATCACAGTAATAACGGTGACCGCCCGCTGTGCCACTGCTGGGGGCTGGGGGGACCCATGGCAGAGGCACGGTGGCATTTGTGGGGAGCACGGGGGTGGAAGGTGAGTGGGGAGGAGGGGTCTCCCCTCCCTCTCCGTGCCCAAGCTGAAATGACTCTTCCTCCTGTCCCTGTCTGTGTGGGGAACATCTGGGAGGGTGACAGCTCAGGGAGCTCAGCCCCTTCTCAGAGCATGGGTTTACACTTCTCTGAGCACAGGGCAAGTCTCCGCAGGCAGGTGTGAGCAGCCCCTGCCTGTGCTCCTGCCAGAGCCAGGAAAGAATGGACAGCCAGACAGGGATGCTGGTGATGGCTGTGCAGGGATGCGATGGCCACCCAGGGGTGCTGGTGATGGCCACACAAGGATGCAATGGGCATGCAGAGGTGCTGGCAATGACCATGCAGGGTTACCTGTGATGGCCATGCAGGGATGTGATGGTCATACAGGGATGTGATGGTCATACAGGGATGCTGGCAAAGCACAGAGACTTCCTCACTGGCAATGGGATCTGTGGCTGGGAACGCTGGGGCTTGTGTGTCCCACTCTGCCCAGTCCCCGTGCACGGGGGGACAGGAGCAGGGCAGAGAGAAGACCACAGTGACAGGCTCTGCCCTGGCAGTTTGCTTTGCAAATGTGCTCTGGAGACATCAGCAGTGGCTGACACCTCCCCGACAGGCTCAAGGGCACAGGGGGAGGTGAACTCAGCCCTGGCTCCTCGTGAGGAGCGATAAGGGGAGGGAGTTGTTGGGGCAGGCACAGAGCCCTTCAGCTTTCACATCGGGAGACCTTGGGGCAGAGAAATCTGCCCCCATCTAGCTTTGTCCTATGGACCCAGCCATCCCCTGGACCTGTCCCTGTTCTCCCCACCACGGATCAGAGGAAAATGCAAATGTGGCAGCTTTTGAGTGCTTAAATCCTGAAGAGCAACATGGGACCCGTGTGTCATTGAATCAGGCCTGAATTCCCTCTCCTCTCCTTGTCTTCTCTGTATGAATAAGCAGCTCCTGAGCTCCCTGCTGGAAGCTCGTGGCTCTCAGGTCCTCCAGTGCCACGTTTTAATTAATGTTCCCTCCCCGGGTCCGTGTCAGTCACATGTGCCACAGCCATACCGGGTGCAGGAGGTTGTTTATCACCCCAGTCATGAATCCCTTTCAACCTCAAGCAGCCAAACGCCCAGAGAGCTTGAGTTTAAAACTCTCCCACAACTTTAAAATATTCCAGACAGCCTTCGACAACCAGGAGCGTGCCAAGAGGCAAAGACAGGACCAATTAATCATTCCCTGGCTGAACGGAGCAGGAGGAGCTGTGTGGGATTTTGGCACTTGGCAGCAGAGTGGGGACACGGCTCTTCTGGGGAGCACCCCGACCTTCAGAACCAATTCTGATATTTCCTTGCTCTGACACCCTAAAGCTCCATCTGCAAACGCCGTGGCCGTGCTGGAGCTGAGCTGGAAACGGGGTTTGGTGAAGCTGCAGAGCCCAAGGACGTGCCCTGCAGTGCCGGGGTGCCAAGGGGCACTGGGAGGGCAGAAGGAGCCTGGGGAAGGAGGGGAGTGAGGAACAGGGGGGGTTCAGTGCTGTGTGCTCTGCAGGGTGACACTGTGAGTCCCCCGGAGGAGAGGGGACCTGGCCTCTGAAGGGGAGGGCTGGGGTCCCCATGGTCTGTGGCAGCAGGGAGGCTCTTCCCTGGGCCACCCAGTGAAGTCCCCAGGTCTCGACCTGTCCCAGAGCCCTCAGAGCACCCTCAGTGTGCTCCTAGCCCAGCTTTCCCCTAAACCAGAGGTCGAGCAGGTCCTCCTGACACAGTGGGCTCCTGGCCACAGGGATGCTGGGGTCCAGGACCCCGAGCTGTCCTCATCCCCCAGCTTTTGACCACATGCCTGGACAGGGAGCCAGGCGAGTGCGTGCAGGAACCCCAGAATCCTAGGGTTTGGAAGGGACCTCGAAAGCTCATCCAGTCCAACCCCCCTGCCAGAGCAGGGTCACCTAGAGTACATCACACAGAAACACATCCATGAATGTCTCCAGCCAAGGAGACTCCACAACCTCTGGCAGCCTGTAGAACTCCTGCAGCCCCGGGTCACCCCGCTTTGTTGGGAGCTGCTTTTCCCCCACTGCCAATCTTGATGTCACCTCCGTGTCTGAGCCTTCCAGCCGGCGGTGGGATGAGATGTGGGAGCAGCAGGGAGCAGCCCGGGTGTGTGGACACAATGGCAGAGCATGTCATTAAGGGGAGGATGGAGACAGCCACGCTGGGGAGAGCTGAGGGCCCCCCTGGTGCTGCCATCAAGGCTCTGAAATGGAAATGCGAGGTCCCCCCCCTCGCCCACCGGTTGGCAAAGGCTCTATTAGCAGGATGTGAGTAATCATCTTAAGTAGCTATCAAAGTGCACCAGCTTGTTAAGCATTTAGCCAGGTTGTGCTGACATGACCTCCCTCCTCAATCTTCCCAGGCTCAGCACGAGCAGCTAATTACCGGATCACACCTGCCACGCGCCTCCCCCCCGCAGGAGGGACAGGTCCCATCCAACGTGTTGCTTAGGAGGGTCTTGTCTTCCTGACATCGTCCCCCACCTTTTCTTAGCAGTAGGAGCCCCATGGGAATGGGGCAAAGCCCCCCTTGCAGGCAGTGGGGTGACCAGCTGGCAGTCACCGGAGCAAGGGCTGCTCCAGGGGGTGGCAGGGACTGGTGGCTGCGGCCAGGGCACACACACACCGTGCTGGAGCTGCTAGGAAAGACCTGCCATGGCTTTCACAGGCCGGTGTCTCATCACTGATGGGAGGAAGAGGAGGCTAGGGACTATGCAATGGGGGCTGAGCAACCCCGATGATGGCAGAGGGCCAGGAGAAGTCACATCCCCCTGAGATGGCACAGCCAAGGTCTTTGTGATGGTTGGTTGCCAGGAAGATGAGGAAGTGGCTGAGCTGGAGCCTGCTTGGCTTGTGGTCCATGGTGAGAGCACACTGAGGAACATCTCCACCTGCAGCCATGGCTCCTATCTCATTGCTGCCACACTGAAGGACTTGGGGGTGCATAGCCTCATCCTCCCCTTTCCCTCCCCAGGAAAGCAGTGGCTGTTTCCCCTCTGCGTTGCCACGGGAGCAGGCAGGAGCCTGGGGAAGGCTGACCCCGATCCCTGGGGTCTCTGCAGATGTTCTCATGACCATCACACAGCATGGCTCTCCCCAGGTGCCGGTTTGGGGAGCTGGGCTCAGGGGTGTCCCATCCTGGCAGGAGAGGAGAAGTGAGGGGATGGCCTCTGATGGAGCCCACTTTGCTTCGCAGGGGACACAGCGGCGTATGAAGATGGTGTTTACTGGATCAAGGGCCGCACCTCAGTGGACATCATCAAAAATGGGGCCTTCAAAATCAGTGCTCTGGAGGTGGAGCGGCACCTGCTCGCACACCCACACATCACAGGTACCCTGTGCTCCTGGGGCCACCCTGCCACAGAGGGACAGCACATGGGACAGACACAGCACTGCCCCAGGGCTCCTTTCCCAGAGCCTGGAAGCTCTTTCCCAGAGCCTGGAAGCTTTTTCCCAGCCCCACTCCCCCCCCCCCCACTTCACAAAGGGTCCCAGGGAAGAGCAGGCTGTGTTTAAAGCCCCCCATTACTTCTCCCATGGAGCTGAAGCCATGAAGCCTGAGGCTGGGTGCTGAGTCAGCAGCAGCTCTCATCTGATTTTGGAAATGAGACTGTAATTAAATCTGTCCTGCCCTTGTGCATGACCCTGGACGAGGGGATGGAATAGGTGCCCCCGGCTCCACACCACCCTGCACATCCCATCCCCCCTGTTGACCCTGAATCACTCAGACCATGGAGCTCCCTGTGTTTTCCTGGGTGTTCTTAGAATTTGGGTCTCTCTGCAGACGTGGCCGTGATCGGGCCCCCGGACATGGTCTGGGGCCAGCGGGTCAGTGCTGTCGTGCAGCTGCGCAAGGGCGAGATGCTCTCTGTGAAGGACCTCAAGGACTGGGCCAGGTAAGGTGTCCCAGGGCAGCGAGTGGCACAGCACGGGGAAAGTGGGTGTAAAGCCTGAAATGCCCTCACTGGGGGCTAATTCACTAATGGGAGGGCTGGAGATGGAGAGGAGGAGGAAAGGAGGGGGTCCCCAGGCTCTGGGGATGGAGAAGAGACCATAGCTCCAACCAGGACACCAGGTGTGCAAGATAATGGAAATAAATGGGCCTCTTGCCCCAAAAGTGCCTTTGATAAATGATCTGCACGATGCAGCCAAGTGGTTCTTGCCCACACCCTGAGCCCAGCTGCTGGTGGGGAGCAGAGACCAAGCACCAGGCAGGGGGGAAGAACATTCCCTCAGCTTTTCCTGCTGCCATCCCTCCTCGCTTCCCTTCCTACCCCTGGAAGCCAGAACCCAGCTCTCAGTTAACCCCAGAGACCTCTCCCATGGGATTTGAGGAAGGTGGGGACACCAGGGCTCATGGAAGTCCCCGCAGTACCCGTGAGCTGTGCCTTTGTGGGGAGCACAGCACAGAGCAGCCACCCCCCATCCTGCGGGGGGGTTTGGGCATGGAAACCTGGGCCCCCTCCTCCAAACCAGTGCCGAGGCTCCGGGCATCAGCCATGGGAGCACGGGCAAGCGGGAGCCAGGAAGCAGAATCACTGGGTTTATCGTTAATATTCCATCAGCAAAACATTTAATAGCAGATTCTCTCTTTTCCTGGCAGCCCCCTCCGTCGGGCTGCGGATGTGTTTGGCAAGGCTGGTGCTGCTCTGCGAGCGGCAGGAGCACTTGTTTCATCAGGGGCTGCACAGCAGCCAATTAAAGATTTCCCCTGGATTTGCAAAAATCACAGTTGGGGGACTGCGATCCGGAGAAGGCAGGGAAGGTGCTCCCTGGCTGCTGCTGGGCTGATTGAACTGAGGGGAGGGGTGCAGGGGGGGAAGAGAAGCAAACAAAGAAACCGAACGCAGACCCAGTCCCAGCTCGGGCAGAAGGGACAAGGCCATCCCAGGGTGTCCCTCCTACTGCTGGGCACACACGTGGACCCTCTGGCTGGTGGTTCTCAGGGACTCCTGCTCCTCCCATGGCCACCCAGCAGCTTTTGCTGGATTTTAGGGGGATTTAGATCAGATACTAGGAAGAAATTGTTTGGTGTGAGGGTGAGGAGACCCTGGCCCAGGGTGCCCAGAGAAGCTGTGGCTGCCCCTCCCTGGCAGTGCTCAAGGCCAGGTTGGATGGAGCTTGGAGCAACCTGGTGTGGTGGGAGGTGTCCCTGCCCATGGCAGGGGGTGGCCCTGGATGAGCTTTAAGGTCCCTTCCAGCCCAAACCATCCTGTGATTCTATGTCCTCTTGCAAGCGGAGATGTCCCTTCCCTGCCAGGCTCAGCCTATCCTTGTCCATACAGGGTCCGGTGCTCTGGGGTTCTCCATCCAGGACCCTCCCTGGCCTCAGGAGTGGGGAATGGAGGTCCTCACCATGCCATGTGGTGGCTGCCCATCCCTAAGCTTCCTGGCAGGGGACACTGGTGACCCCAGCAGATCCCTTTGTCCCTGCTTCATTATGCCATGGCTCTCGTTACCCCCTTGCAGACACGGTAGCCCTGGATGGCTACCACAGCCCACAGAGAGCCAGCCCTGCTCCTTGGTGGCCCACTCCCACTTGGGCCATCGGGGTGTTCCCCTCATCCCTGCACACCCCTTCCCAGTGCCATCCCCATCTCCATGGCCAGACACAGGGCAGGAGCCCTTGGAATGAAAGCCCCTGTAGGGATCAGCGGGGCCACCCACCCACCCGAGCTCCTTGCCCACACCAGCTCCAGGCACTGCTCCAGCTCCCCCCACCTCACCCTGTCTCTCCCCTTTAATTTTGATGTCACTTACGTCTGTTTGGCCCTTCTTCTCCTGGCAGGAGGCACATGTCCCTCTTCAGAGCCATTCCTTTTGCTGCTCTGGCCTCCAGCCGTGCTCCCCGGTGACGGGCACCATCCCAGTTAGAGGCATCCAGATGGCAGAGGGTGCTGGTGGCGGGTGGGGGGGGAAGGGGGGAGGCCAGGCAATGGTTGAGGAGCTCAGCAGACTTGGCATCTCCCATCAGAGTCAGTGCCAGGACGCTGCTGGGGCTGGGCACGGCCCCAGGTTGGTGACACACAGGCAGCAGAAGGCAGGAGAACCCCCCCCTCACACCCTGTAAAGGGCACAAGGACGATGCTTGGGGCTCAGGAGACCCCTTCTTGGTCAGGAGCAAGTGGCTGTGAGTCGCTGGCGTGTGGCCAGGGAGGGTGCCCACCTGTGGTCTTGGTCCTCTGGCCCAGCCAGAGGGGACCAGCACACATAGGGGTCCAGCATCCATCACACCACTGAGTTCTTTTCCCCTCCTGTCTCTAATGAGGAGGATTAATGAGTCCCCATCAGGGGCTCTGCTGCTGGCTCACTCACTGAAGGCTCTGCATGTCCCCTCCCAAGGGGTGGGTGGGAGATTCAGGGTGCCCCAAGCACAGCGAGCTATGAGCTGGGTCCAGGGTTCAAGGAGGGAGCAACAGATGGGAGCAAAACAGAGCCAGAGAGGAGCTACAGCACGGGGCCAAACTCCTCCCAGGAGACAGGGGCAAGGATGGGGCTGGAGATGAGCTCCACACCTCTGAGGGGTCCCACCAGGGCTGGAGCCCCTGCAGAGACAGGCTGGGAGCTGGGACCCCACAGCACAGCTTGGGAGGGGCTGGGAGGCTGGGCTGAGCTTAAATGGGCTCCTGGGTGTGGGTGGAGGCTCCAGGTGTGGGTCCAGGTGGGGCTGATGGGGCCGTTAGGGCTGTGGGTGCCCCCAGGACTTGATTGTGCTCTGGGCATGGGCAGCATTCACCCAAATCCTGGAGAAATGCTGTGGCTTCATTGTACACCACAATGGGCTGCAGGGTCTCAGAGCAAATCCCCCTGAGGTCTCCGGATGGGCTCTGGAGGATGGAGGGGCTGGAAGCAGTGGTCTGTTGGCTATAACTGACCGTGCTTCTGCATTGCAGGGAGACCATGGCACCCTACACCATCCCAACCGAGCTGATCGTGGTGGAGGAGATCCCACGCAATCAGATGGGAAAAGTCAACAAGAAGGAGCTTCTGCAGCGCTTTTACCCAGCCTAGAGCACGGCCTCGGGCCAGGAGCAGGAGGCCAGGACCTCCACAGCACCCATTCCCTGAGGCCCCCTCTACTAGGGCCAAGCAGTGATTGGCAGTGGCAGGGCTGAGCAGTCTGGTCCATGAATAAAGTCTAATAAAAGGATTCATTCCACATGGTGTCCTCTTTGAGCTGAGCCCAAGCTCCTTCCACCTTCCTGTTCAAGTGCTGTTTGCAGGAGGCTAGGGGCAATCCTTGGGCTGGAAGTGAAGTGCGGGATGAACCTGGGGGTCCTGGGCCAGAACTGCCCCCCATGGCAGTGCTGGCAGTGGGCACTTGCTTTGTTTACCCCCATGTAGGTGGTGGGGGGCAGGTGACAAGCAGACACCACAAACTCCTCCGCATCCCCCCCAGCTGGTCCCAGCAGCCCTCGGTGGGGCTCAGCCCCGGGATGCTGGTGTTCCCTGCTCACTCTGCCTCCCCTCTGCCCATTCCCATGAACACAGCCACTTCCCACATAGTTTGGTTTATAGAGAGGCAGAGTCTGGGTGAGCAAGTGGAACCCCTCACTGGTGGGATCCTGCTTGCCGTGGGATGCCCCACTTGCTGTGAAGCAGTACCTGGAGATGGGCTCAGGTTTGGCAAGGGGTGCAAGCCATGGTGGGCACACAGTCTGGCACGGGAGAGCCAAGCAGGGTGTTGGGAGACACCAGGGAGCAGATACAGCATGAATTATACTGCATGTGCACTCCAGTGCGTGTGTGTGTGCCAACCCCCATGCCCACGTATGAAGGTCATCCATATCCTGGAGGACAGGCAGTATCCATAAACCCCACCTTCAGGAATGGATTTTTATCCCTGTTTGACTTCAAACCTGAGCTGCTGGCCATGGGACAATGAGCTATGGGAGTCAATGAGTCCAGGGGGTCAATGAGTCCTGCAGCTCCCTGCCCAGTAGGTCCATCTCCAGGGCAGGGACAGGGCACTGGGGAAGCAGCATGGCAGAGCGATGCTGCTCCAGTCCTGTCCAGTGCCGAGAGGGTGACAGGGAGCCCTAGATTTCCCCTGGGACCCTGGGAGCACCAGGGAGGGCACAAATCATTACATCAAATACCTTTGTTAGGGTCAGTGGAGCCCCAGACATGTGGGAGGACAATAAGTGGACGTGGAGAGGCCATGGAGGGGACAGCAGGCAAACACACTGCACTGGGCACAGGGAGGAGGGATGGGATGGAGACAAGAGAGGGAATGGCAAAGAGAAGGGGATATGGATGGGGACAGGCTTCCCCTGCTGCAGCCCCCCCATCCTGTCCCACCCCATCCCATCCCA
>VZRW01007876.1:56324-73009 GCA_013398125.1 Aegotheles bennettii | reverse complement strand
TTCTCTGCTCCTTGCCTCCCCTCTCTCCGCTCTCTGTGCCCTCTCTCCTTCCCCTGCGGAGGCTGCCGCTCTCTGCTCCACGCTGCTGCGTGCTCTGAGGGAGCTGCCGAGATGGCTGCTTTTAAAGTTACTTGTACAGCTCTTGTTAACATTACAGGCATAAGTACATGTCTAGTAATTGAAGCAGTGTTGGTGGACAAACATAAACACTGAATCTCCATTGTCTATAGTGGTAACTTGTTTGAACCATCCTTGGGACAGAAAAAGCATTTTCCCTAATAATTCCTGATCATGGTTCGGTAGTTAGTGTGGGCCAAGGACCATTCCCAACAGGCAGCTTGTGTGCAGTCATTGAGTCCTGTCGTATGTGACTGTCTCCAGACTTAGAGAACACATTTCATACACTAATCTAGACATTATCATTATTATCTCATATATAGTGTGCATGTTTAACTCATTTAGGAGAACTCATTTGAAATATTATTCACATGCTACAATTACTATTTTCTCTGTCATGAAGAAGAAAGGAAGGTCTATTTGGCCAAATAGATGAAACTGCATTCTGGTTTTCCTCTTACCTCTAACAAATTCATGGTGATTGCATCATGAAGATTTCACCATAAGTAGCCACTTTTAAGAATTATGAAATTTCGTAAAGCAGGGATATCAGGAAGCTGAAGTGTGAGTGAGAAAGAATAAGCTTTAAAATAAGCAGATAATTCAGGTACTTAGTTTTGTCATATGCCTCAGAATGGTGATTCTATTTCTTTACTTGAGTTCAGGTTTCTTTCCCACTAATTCAAGGTCAAATTTTGCCACAGCTATAGAAAATTTTGCCCACATCTTATAATCAGTAACCTGTATGTATTCTCCTTGAAAGCGTTAGTTTTGGCTCTTTCTCTCAAGACTGTGCATCTTACTGATGTCAGAAATACCCTTGCACAACAGCCTAAATATCCAGCCTCAATATTGCCACTTGTACCAACAGTAAAGCTAGTTGAACACATACAGCTGAAGGTGGTTTATACTGTCAAAGCAAGTAACTAGTGTCAGAGCAGGAATCCAGTCACCATAACCTGATTGTCTACACACTATTTATTGTCAGTACACCCTTGGCACACATTCAATGCAGACTTACTAACACCCTCACAAATCTCTCCTGAGACAGCACTAGTCCAGGAGCTGCATAGGCCAGGGAGTGTTTCTGAGAGACATTTGACTGAATCACCTTCTTTGTAAATTGAGAGTTTAACACTATGGATGTAGCTAGCCTTGGGGGCAACGGGGAATGGTCACAGCATTGTTTGGAACACTAGGATAAATGTAGTCAGAGCACTCAGGGATGCCCCATTTCACCTAAACATTTGTGAGGAACTAAAAGGGAAGTGCTTGCTCTACTGCTGGGATTAAAATATCCAGGCAAGAGAAGAGGGCAGTGTTACAATTATTCATGAGGCAAAAGTAACAGTGCTAATGTATGAATCTGCTGTGGGAATGTAAAAACACTCACCTTAAAGAGAAGGAAATGCTGACTAGACTTTCTAGAACTCCAGTTTCTCATTCTGACAGTAAAATGAAATTACTTACAACTAAACTTTGTAATTTTCCTTAATTGTAGAGATCTTTATGGCATCAAATCATCCCAAAGGTAAATGCTTTTAAAATATTGCTTTGATGGTTTAAAAGAGATCATTTTTGTGTAGCTTCCTGACATTGCTATGCATCTTCCTATACATATTGCCAAATATTTTTATTAAAGCCTAATTGAATTCTTAGTGATTCTGCCTCAAACAAATAGGGCTATTATATACTTCGTAAGACATTCATGGTGGGTTGACCTTGGCATTATCAGTATTTTTTTTTCACACTTTTTTTCCTCACTCCTCTTTCTCACATACTACTGCACAGCATTTTCTGACCTTTCTTACATACATTTTTCCTGAAGCACCACCACCTTGACTCAGCTGTGCCCTGTGGGGGTCATTTGGAACTGGCTGGGACCAGCTGTGTTCGGCAGGGGGACAGACCCAGCCTCTCCTCACAGAGACCCTCCTGCAGCCCCCACTGGCCACGCCTGGGCACCTGCACCCAATGCAATGTCATGTATGCAAGTATCTCTTTAAAATCAGAGTAAGATATTCAGGTCTGAAAATGTCTTATATTTCAACTCAAGGTTTATAAACAACTTAAGCCTTAGTGCACTCCGCACAAGCTGCCTGCAAGGCAGTCTTGGGGCTTTTTTCTGTGCAAACACAAGATAGATGTCTGGTGTTTCTAACATATTTTGCTTGTATTTAGGGTACAGATAGGAAAGAAAGCAAACTTCAGAAGTTCACAGTCCTGTAAAAGATGTAGGAAAGGTAAGCTCCTGGAGAGTATCTTAACTTCCCAATTGCTCAGATTGTAGATCTGGTCAGAGAACATGAAAATTGATTTGTCTCACATGCTCAGATCCATTTTAGAGAATGAAAATAAAATAAAATATCATGTTAGCTGAGAATGAACTCATCCTCCTTGCTGAAAAATTAGATGCTCTAATGCATATGGTATTTCTTTTTTCCTTAACTGATATTAAAAAGGCTATTTTCTTTGAAAAAAAAAACAGAAAAAAAATAGAAACGGAATGCTATAGTGACCTCTGATAAGATCGAAGAAGACAAATGTATGACCCTGTATGAAGAAGACGTCACTCCACATGTGTACAAACAATTGAAAACTAGTCCTAAAGATGATGTAGCACTGAAGTGTGAGAGTTTGCATAGGACTGAAGAAGGTTAAGAACAAAATAGAGGACACTATCGGAGGCCTCACAGAGGCCCACAATAGAGGTCTCTGTACATAGTACTAGTACTGCCTTGTAGTATCCATTTCTTTAGTCTTTCATATAGTTCTGGTCTGTGCATGTGCAGAAGGGCAGAGTGGACCTGTGGAAAGTGGGCAATGATGCAGGAGCATCACAGGCAATGATTAAGGAGCATCTGCCTCAGAAGCAGACTGGACAGAAGTCTGAGCGGCGATATGGTTGAGGATTACAAAATCATGAAGGCATTACAGAACACGAAAGCAAAACTTTTCATTAAATCCTGTATTGTAACAGAAAAAGAGTACTAATGGAACTTGATGTTTCATTAAACAACTAAAGATGTTGATTTCAAAGAGCTGAAAGAAACTATTTCTTTAAACACTCCATAGTGAACTATCAGGATTTCCTGTCACAGAAGATGTATCTAGTTGTATCAACTAGTTCAAAGGACTACCAAAATTCAAAGTCAACAGGTCTGTAGCAGATGGAAGAGACAGCAAAGTGTGGTCTAACTTAACACAACAGCTGTGGATATTGGGAGAGCATAAGAGCAGTGGATCACAGACAGTGGCCAAGATTGCATATTTTACCTAAATAAAACCACCTATTGCTATTATCAGAGAAAGCATACTGAGATAGATGGACCACTTGGTTCAGCTCAGCAAGGTAACCCTTATGTTTGTAAGATAACTGGCATTGCTTTGGAAAACAAAAATTCCTCATGTTGACTTCTTATGTTAGGTTGCTAGAATGTTCTCTACTTTCAGCTAGCAGATATTAAATCATTACAGTTTCTTTTTAGTGGTAATGAGGCAGTCAGTATAACCTCATGATGCATGGCAAGACTCGAAAGAACATTTCTTTCAGTCTAGAAGAATATCTCCTGTAGATTAACTAAAGAAATCAGAGCTGCATAGACAGGTTTATAAAACCTGAATACTGAAGATACTTTAGCCACTAATATAAACAAGGGTAGGGCACTGTGGAATTTGAGGAAAACAAGACAGCCATGTGAACAAAGAACCCTCAAAGGATGACCTTGCTATAAATCTTGTGCGAACTGGGGGAGTTATCAGCCTTTATTGTTAGCACGGGATGCTCCCAGGCAGAGGCCCTTGTGAAGGCAAAGACTCCTGCTCTGGGCTAAGCAAGGCAAGATAACAGCAAGACATAATAATCTTTGTTAAAGGAGCCATGCTGTCCGATGATGACCTTTTCCTCATTAACTGCTAAATATGACTATAGCACTTATCTATCCACCCAAATCATACTACACATTACCTGAGGGTGGGAACCTGGTAGCTTTGGGGATAAAAGAGAGAGAAAAGGGATCATTAGGGGAAGAGAAGAAAGTGGAGAGAGAAGAAAGAAAAACCAACAGACCAGTCGATGGGCTGCGTTCTCTTCCTCCATCCCAGACAGGGCCTCTCTGGGTAAGCACTGTGCCTTTCACCTTCTGGGTGGAAGTATCCCCGGATTGTATTATTAGTAGTAGTATTGTTGCTAGCAATATTAACATCATTTAGTAGTGCTTGTGCAGTCAGTGCATTTATCAACGGCAATTCCGAACTTGTTATATCTGTTGCCTTAATAAACTCTGTTTTTGCAACTTTGTGCACCTGTTTTGGTGCAAGTCCTTAGGACTCTGAGACAAAGTCATCTTCTTGTGACTTGGTGCATCTGTTTCGGTGCAAGTCCTTAGTAGGACTCTGAGACAGACAAAGTTGTCTCTGAATCTGTTTCGGTGCAAGTCTTCTGTGAGACTCTGAAACAGGCAAACATTCAGAGGTTTTTCCCTTTTCCCCCTTCTCTCCCCCCGCCCCCGCCCCTACACGCAACAGGCACAACCCCAAACATTAACATTCAGTTGTACTCTCTGTTCAGCGTATTTTCAGTCAAGATTCTGGCCTACTCCTTTTGGCAGTCTTCAGGACAATGTCTGGGTAAGTATGGGGGCTAGATCAAGGGCTAATTCCAAGGGTGATATGTACAAGGACACCCTAGCATGGCAGTGGAGAGGAAATAGACTTTATTTTTATAAATGCAGGTTATGGGGGGGCTATGGGGGAAGAGAGTTTAATTGTATAAATGGAAGCCTTTGCTTCCTTTGGATCCTCAGCAGTGTTGTGCTAACAGATCTATGAAAAAAGAAAGTAACAAATCGCTCAGAACAGCTTTCTCTCAGGCAAATCTTACTTGTATCTCCAGGGAACATCTCTGTGCTTGACATTACTCATGAAATGTTCTGAAGGATAACTGAGCTTCTTGAATGTTTGTTTGGATTTTTTTTGTGTGTGTGTACAGGTAGTTTATTACATTATTTATAAACTTGATATGTGCAAAGCTCCTGGGAGACTTATGTACCATATCCAAGCAGCTCAGTGGTCAATTAAGTTCTTCCTTGCCTACTGCATCTGTTCAGAGCAAATATACTTTCAGTGATCTGCACTGTCAGGCAATGGAAGATGGGAGCAAAAGACAGCACAGACAACATATTTTGTCCACCTACTCAATTCTCTTTGATCGAAAAGGAAAACCACAGGCCAAGGTCTTGCAGTGTTTCACACATGGTGGCCACACAACCATGGAGGCATTTTGTGGGTAAAGATAGAGATACTGCTGTTCTTTGGACTGTAACTTTCTAATATTAGTGGAGATTCTTAAAGTTTTGCTTATTTCATGGTCTAATCCAGTCTGTACTTGCCAAAAAAAGTATAATAATAATAATAATAGGTAAAATAAATAAATAAAAGGTATAATAACAAAGATACAAATGTCTATATTACTAAAGACAATACTTACAGAGAAGTATTTTCTTCACCCCACCTTCATCATATCTCTAAAAGTCTTGTACTTTGCAGGAAATTTATAACCCCAAACTGAATTGTCAAATTTATTTGCATAAGAAGTCACTTAAGATGACAAAATGGATAAAAGTATGACCACCAAATTTGATCCATAACCATGATATCTTTAAACTCCTTGTGGGAAACATTCAGTGCAAGTAAAAATAGTAAAATCAAGTTAGAAACGCAGACAGCAATTTCTAGCATATTAAATGGGTTGCTGTGAGATCCCTAGACAACGAGTTGCTAACTGAATTCTGAATACTTGGTGATTTGAAGTACCAATTAACTCTAAAAATTTAGAGACATAAATTTGAAGAGTAATTTAATGTAGGCTCAAATTTTTCAGATGAATATCATGATTTTCAGTATATATAAGAACGCAGTAGCCTTCATTAAGAAAAGATAGATTACGTCCATGCTGTGGAAAAGCACATTACATGTTCAAAATCTATACATATTTAGGCCATGTTTCAAAGGCTACCTACAATGTAAAAGAATAAAAACTAACTTCTGTAATTACAGCTTTAGTCGATATTACAATGCTATATGTTAGCTAGCTTCTTTCTATTCAAATGAGCAAATCAATTAATTTGAAAAAAAAAATATTTCTGTGCAATACAAACAAAAAACAGAAAAGAAAAAGGAACCAAAAATGTACCAAAATTAAAAACTGTTTTTTGTTAAGTAATTGCCATGCTACACTTATAAATATTACTGCAAGAAAGAAAATAATATAGACGCTTTAGTATTCAAAATCCAAGTTCACATTTTAGGTTTTTTTTTTACGTTTTAACCTACAGTAAATAGCTTAATACTTCTATAAGTGTAATAGAACATCAAATGTCACCTATAGTTTTTTTGAATCTAATATAAATAATTTAATGTAGTATAAAGAAAGCTATTTTATCCACATATAATTCATTTTGTATGAGAAAGTGAAATAAAAATAATTTATATCAAAAGCAGAGTTGTTAATGCAATGTGAATATTGAGCATGGTAGAAAGTGAAATTATTTTCTTTTACCTTAAGAATATCTCCCTCATGCAGCTGAAAACTCCTTGCTCTAAGATGGATACCTTTTCCAGCCTCTGTTTCAATTTTATAGATACATTCATGGTTGTTGTCATAATTAGATGGAAAATTTGGAGACAATAATGTTCCTTCATTTCCAGAGGCAGTTGCTCCACATTCAGCTAAAGAAAAGAAACACATTTTTTTTTTAAAAAAAAGAACAGAATTACCCATTCCAAGAAAATATAGACAGCAATATTTAGAATCCATAAAAACTCTTAACAGGTTTTCTAGGAAAAGTGTGTTTCTGTTGTATTTCATCTGTAGGACAAACTCCTAGAAACCCTTCCAAAGTCGCTATCTCCTGCATTTCACTGGGTACATTTATTATGTGCACTTCAGTGCTTTTACCTAATTCCTTTTACCTTCAATTTATCCCTTGGTCCTCCCATCAGAATAACTTGTCATGCAGATTAGCCAGATTCCATAAAAATTGGATGTTTTGTTGAAATACGGTGATTGTGGAAACACTTCAAATAAATGGAACATTGATTTTACTTACTTCCCTGTTCAGCTTTACAAATAAGTATAGAAAGAGCAGACAGTAAGCTGCTGAGATCAAAGAATCTGGTAATAAATCAAGAGCAGTCAAACATTTTTTTTCTCCACCAGGGATAAAAGCAAAAAACAAAAAACAAACCAACATTTATTGACATCAGTCAGGGCCAAGGAGACAGCTACCTTGTTTGCCTCTCTTTAAATAGTAGGTGAGTTTTTTTCACAACCATCTGTAGTAAGAACTTACAGACACTTTCAGCAATAGATATTTTTGTAATCGCTTCCCAGTAAAGAAAATAATAAAGTGTAGGAAAAGTGGTATGTTTCAGCCCCCAGGCTCAGTTTGAGTTCTGAATAAAGACTAATAAAATTATTCCAAATTTCAATATATAAATGAAAACACCCAAAGAGACAGACAATAATATTGGCATACTGTTCAAACAAATTTAAAAATGTTTCAAAACAGCCTAAAAAAACTTTACAAAACCCCACAGTAACAGTAACATACTAATATTAATCTACATTTTAAGGTGATTGATATTTATATCTCATTGTTCTGTCTAAAGGTAAAATACACTGTTAAATATAGATTTTTACCTAAACAGCATTCAGACCTCATTCAGAGTTTGGTAAAAACCTGTTATAACAGTTAAAATAATAATAAATTAATGTATAATTGCAAATTAACAGCTATTTTTTATTGAAGATGTGATAGGTTTTAAAAAAAAGATCTGTATTTTTTCTATAAATGTTAAATAGAATTGTAGAGTTCACAGGATGTTAAAATATTCATTTTTGGAAGTGTGTATGGTTTTCAATTTTAGGTAAAACTGAATATAGTTTAACAAGTATATATGCAAAGAACCATATTGAAAATATAGCATAAAGACCAGAAATATATATCAGAAAATAATTAATTTAAACATATTCAGGGAGAAATGGATGTTTCATGTTTACAAATAAACTATCTAAAAATTCCATATTTACATATTTGAGGCCTTGACAGACATCATAAAATTTATGTGCTTCTTGCATTTGAAAAGCCTAAAAACAGTGAAACTTTCTGCATTTTAGACTTCCTCCCTTCAATAAAACTGAAGAAAAAAGGGAAGAAGAAGGATAAGGAGAGGTAGGCTGGAAGGGATGGAGGGAAGAGGGGAAGGAGAGAAGGAAAGGTGGGAAGAATGGAAGGGAGGGAATGAGAGAGTCTTATTTGGAGCCTTATTTCTACTCTACATTTGGGATATCCTTAGGCAAAGTGAAGAAGGAAATCACCAGTAAGCTGGTACAGGATCTTTGATTTAGCACCTAAGTTAGACTTCAAATGTTATTTTAAAGTAGAGCTTTATGTTCTCCCCTTCCTTAGCTTACTTAGACTTTGAGCTTCATTATATTTAATAGGCAGAAGAGTGTTGGGGCATAAGAACCCCTGCCACCAAACTTCAGACAGCTGAACACTTCATTTATTGGGGAGTGTGGGATACACTAGGTATTTCTAAAATGCTTAAAGTTACTTTAATCTGTCTAAAGTTTCAAAGAACTGTAGCAGACTGACAAATGAACTAGATTTTTTTTGGTAATGGGTCTGTCAAATATGTGATACATATTACATGTGGCTACATGCACACACCTATTTGTGTGTATATATGTTCGTATGTAGCTATTTTTGTCTTTGATTTTTAGGAAGAAGGTGGAACTAATTGATTTTATAAAATGTAATTCAAACCAATGTCAATATTAATGACAGACATGTTTAGACCCACACTATTGGATATCTTGTGTTTATACCACCAGCATTCTACACAAGCCTTCTGCAAACAAGTGTTTGCCCAAGTAAAGATCTATGCAAAAATACCTGTGTTCCCTTAGGAATGTTAAGAAAACATTATGAAAGCAAAGGCTTTTTTCTTACCTAATGTCCATACAGTATCCTACATTTTGTTTCAGTGATTGACTGTAAACCACTAAGACATATGCAGTAATAGAAAAAGTGTACAATGAGCTTTCCCTAAGCTAGAACTGGTCAAATTTCCTGTTCTGATTAGGCTATGTTCCAAAGTTCAAAACCATAGCGATTTAAATCTGCAGATAAAAGTACTGATGTATAAGATCAGGGATAATCAGGATTATAAACTAAAGTCAATATAATATTACTACCTTTTTAAAGTATGTTACATTCTGCAAGACACAGACATGCTTTCTGCTATGAACAATTAATCATTTTCTCAAATTCAATCATATTGCAAAATTCTTCAAACTCAAGTTGACACTCATACACCTCCAACCCATCCCATAAAACCATATTCTGTTTTCAGTGCATACTACTCTTTCTCAAATACATTGAAAATATTTGACAGCTATGACGTCTCATCAGGCCCTATCATTCCTTTTGTTATTATAGCAAAGGGTTGCTCATGTCCTCTGACCAGTCAGGTTTCCGATCTCATCTCATGTTAGTCAGTAAAAAAACCACAACCCCCATAAAGAGGTTTCCAAAGGAAAGCAAGCCCCTTTTTGTTAACTTCCCTCCCTCAATAGGAAAATTGTATAAAACATGTCACAGTTCAGGTTAAGGCTTTCTTTTTACTTTCCTTGGAAAGATTCCTTTGTCTCCAGACCATCAAAGCTTTTCAAGATCTTGTGTCCTAGTGCCTGAAATCTCTTTCGTTTGTGATCAATGTCCAGATATACAAATGACCTTAAGCACTAAGGACTTAAGTATTTTTCTGACTATTTCTGCACACTACAACCCAGAACTGCATGAGCTCCCTTCACATAATGAGAGTAGAAACTCAGAGCAGCAATGAACAGCAATACTGAGTCTGATCTTGTCATAACAAAAAGTTTACGTAGTCAAAGGCATCTCTCCCTTTCAAGGCCCTAATATTTTACTCAGAAGTATAGGAAAAGTTGTGTTTTTTTCTTAAAAAATTCTATAGTAGTTGCTGCTGCTTTTTTATACAGTAATTAACACATGCAGCCAGAATGTGTGACATCTAAATTCAATTCACTTTGCCTCTGGGGATTTAAACATACCTCTCCCATGACTTCTGCTTCACATAAATGGATGGGAAAATCAGTTAGTCACAAAGTGAGCAAATGTTGTCTAACCTTTTTAGCATAATGGGTAGGGCATTAAATACTTCTTCAAGAAACTATATACATTAAACAGCTGGGAAATAGAATTCTGAAATAACCCATGAATCAACATTCACTGTTACCACATGAATACCATATTACGAGACTGGAAAAATATATTCATGTTCACTTCCATTTTCATTGCCTCCAATTAATCTTTAATTCTTTATGTAAAATGAAACAACAGCCCTTAGTCACACTGATAAGATCACTCTGCCAGGAGGCACCAGATATAATTTTTAAATTATTTTGCAGAAACAAAGGAAATTAAGCTACTTCTCTTACAATCTTGATGAAAGACCAAGAAATGAAGTCTTGCATAAGCAAGTGATATGGCTCATCCACCTATGGTAACTGAAAAATAAAACACTACCAACCACCCTCGAAAGATGTTATACAACATTCCTTATCTAGCACATGTTCTCTACAAGTAACTTCTGATTTTAGCACCTCAAGTTAAGCAGACAAAGCTTAGCATGTGATCCTAAAAGTGCTCTTTAGTTCTTGGCTACAGAGGGCTTTCTTTTGCTCTTTCAAGACACTACTTTACTTCAATGCCTTCCAGATTCCTTCTGAGTTCCAGAGACCTGCCCTGACCTTGGGATAATGATCTGCCTTCCCACCCCAGATAGATGAAAGACAAAGGAATTCTCATGCCCTCCACATGAGAAAAAAAAATGTATCTGCTTGTATTTTTATTTATTAAATATAATTCACTGAGTATTAACCATACACATCCATCCTCCAATAAAACCAAATATTTCAGTATTAGTATCTACAGATCTTCAAATTATGCAAACATTGACATGGATAGCATCTGTCATGAGAAATAACCTTTACTGATCTTTAAGTAATTACTGTTGTTATTCTGTCTCCATATTTTGCTGTACAACCTTGTCCTGGAAAAATCAATGTGAACTTAATTGAACAGGTATACTATAACATATCCACTGAACATGCCCTAAGTAAATAGTATTTCCAGCAAAATTGTGTTGCAACTGAATTGTAATGCATACTAATTTAATGTAGCTAACTGAAACAAAAATGTGCTCATAGTGCTACAGACGTTTGTGCTTTTGTCTCTAAATGAAGAATAAGTTCTCTAAAATTTCAGCTCCCAAACTCTTTCTACATAGGTTGTCTGTTAGTGCTTAAAAAAGTTACTAACTTCACAACTAAATGGTTTGTTACATTGCTTAAACTATCATGTATTAAATTAAATTTGTTCTGTAAATGTCAGCTACTTATATAGTTCCAATTCAGATTCTTCACTTCTCAAATCTGCCATACCATGGAAGTCTGCCAAACCACAGCATCCAAAAGACAAGGTCACTTAAACTCATCTTTTAAAAGAAAAAAATCTATATGGTACTGGCTCTACATTTCAAAAGGTGGAAAGCAGATAAAAGCTGATTAATGTAATTATCTATTACAGCTTTTCAATCTTACGTACTTTTAATTTTATTTCTTTATTTTTAAATCAGAATTATCAACCTTAGAATTCAAAATGTATACTCTTATTTGTGTATACCACATATGTCCACACAGAAAAGGTTTTAGAGGAGGAACTATATGCTTTATTTTCACTACAATTTCTGAGTTGTCTGTTATAGCCTTGGTGAGGACTACAACAGGCGGGAAAATGCTACCTTATCAAACTGTTCTTTTATTTCCTTGCAGTGAGAGCAATCTGTCTGGAACAGATACTTGATCCCATTATTTGCTCTTTTGATTAATAAAGTCACTTAAATTCTGGTTACATAAGTAACTTTTTTTTTCTTCTTTCATTGTCTCACTTGAAATTGTATAAAAGGAAACTGCAGAGTAGATCTTTGAAGATCATCAAACACTTCCTGAATATCAACACAAATGCCACACACCAAACAAAATTCAGAGATTCTTGAAATGCTTTGAAATGTAGTTGATGTAAAAATGTAACAATAACTTTGTTTAATGGAAAAGTTTGCTTTGTTATTTTTCTTCCATATACCTTGCTAAAAGATCTGACAGGATTTTAAGCAGATCTCCAAAGCAGAGATCAAATAAAAGCAGTACATCATCAGTTTAAAGGCTTGTTTGCCTGTAACTTCATATGGGAATAGAGCCTAGTAGATAACAAGCAGATAATAGTTATATTACACAATCATATATATGCTTCACAAAGCTTAACTACTATTTAGTTTGCAATACCCACACACACTCCAATCAGTGCTAACAATATCATAGGCTATCTATGGGAGTCTTGGGAAGGTCTGCATGAAAAAGATAACTGTACTAGGGAGAAAGCAGGAAGATGATGGCTTTTTTGTCATTACTACCATCATCATTGTCACCACTACCATTACTGGAGAGATATTTGTCTGGGGACACTGTTCTTCCTCTTCCTAGCTGCTGCCTGAGGAGTGGCTTTCCCTTTTTTCTCCCTCTCTCCTTCTCTTTTTTCCATCCTTGTTTGCTTCTCTAAGATAAATTTCAAGTCAAGGTAGCTCATCAGCTATGAGCCACACTGATAATGCATGTACATGTAAACCTCTCTCAACATTCTTTAAGCAACACCTGTATAATGGTGGTGAGGTTAGGACATCTTGCTGAAAAACTTGCTGAAATGCCTTGCTGAAAACAAACCTCTTACTCTGTATTTTTTTGTACCATGCCATTGCTAAGAAAAATGAAGTAGGAAAGGAAGGACTAAACAGCCTTTCCTGAGGTTTGCTTAATTAGTTTTCAATCCATATATCACTGACATAAGACACTACTCAGGTTCTCAGAATAAATCCTGTGATGTTAATTGGTCTCAGGGAATTAGGGGATTATTGACAGAATCCAACTAACAGCTTTTTTTTTTACTTTTTGAAAATTTTGTCCACTCTTTCTGGTATCATCAGATAATAAGCTATGAAGATAACATCCCTACATTATTTGTCTTATCAAGAAAAAATATTTAGCATGCAGAACCTTAAAATATAGAAAGAAGGCAAAAGGGTGACCTACGGTAATTGTTATTCCTTCTGACTATAGGTGATAAACATTACATACCAGGTCTCACACTAAGGAGATTAAGGTCTCATAAAATTGACTCCTTTACATTTTGAAAATAGAGTCAGTGTCCGCTATGCGCCAGCTGAAATCTGTTAGTATTTCCTGAACATTAAAGTTTCAGTTTTGAAACAGACAACTCAAACCTGTAATTACTATATTGCACTATATTTTGAAGATACATATACAGTAAGACTAAAACTCTAACTTGGACAAATCTTAACTTTTCTGTCAAACATTGACAGAAAAATGAAAAGTTAAAAACCCAGAGATTAAAAAAACATGTCTCCATTGTATTTATGAAAAAGCAATGCTGTAAGTTAAAAAAAATAGAAAGTATAAAATATCTATGAAATATTTCTTTAAAATATGTTGTATGAAATAGAAAATAACCTAAAGATTTAGCAATTTAAACATGACAGCATTTAAATATTGATTCCAAATACAGTGGATCCTGAATCCATATACATCCTTATTACTGTCTGAAGATTCAGAGATTCAGCTACTGATGCTATATAAGAGTTTTAGCTCATGAGCAGCTTTTAAATGAGAGCTCTCTCTGCCTAAACACTAACTAAAAACGAATAGCAATTTTCAGACCTAGTTTGCCTTTACAAAGGTGAACTCAAATTCAAATTTTATGCTACAGAGAATTTAAAGAAAACAATGAATGTCAGATCTCAAGGGTCTCACAGAAATCTATAGTGCTATTCAGGCTAACAAGATTCCCACTTATGTTTCAATCTCGATGGAAATCAACTCAATGTTACAACATGACAAAGTGTATTAATTATAATAGATGATTTTGCAACGAATACTAACTACACTATTAAAAAGAAACAACTTACTAAATAGTGTAGGCAATTTATTGTAGCACTATAATCATTAATTACTCGTGTAGTATTTATTATAACAACTGAGCATGATAAATTAATGTGATATTAATGTGAATACCAGTGAACAATACCTCCATGAAGATTTTGCTCAAATAGTGTATTAACACACCATTAAAATCAAGTGCCATGTAAAATTTAATAAAGGAACAACACCATTTAAATATGAAATGAAAACACTAAGTAGCTGTTTCTTTTCAGCTTTATCCTTTAAGTTTTTCACAGCTTGCTTTAGGAACACTCCATACAGTTGAAATGACTAACGGGGGACAGGGTAGTTATGCAGGTTAAAACCCAAAACAAATCAAAAAACCCAGCACTCAAAGCCAATGTGGTATCCTTGAACTTGATGCAATGCTTATCATGAAAGGCTAGCTTCAACTGAATATAGTGTACAATTAATATTTTCATGATACATCCTAGGTAAAATTTATCACAGTTTCTTAAGGAGATGGTGAGCAGGGAAAACTCAAACAAGTAGACGGATGTAGCATGCAAATCAGGTATTAGAATTAATATTAAGACAATCTCAGAAAGGAGAGTCGAAGAACTAATTCAAACTTTCCCAGTATCATGTGATCCCTTAATGCCTAAATCCTGGAAGAGGTGATCAAAGTGTTTAGTTACATGTCTTTGTGAACAGGGGAAAAAACTGTCTCTAATAACAAAGGTAGCTCTTCAACTGAGTGGAGAGACTAGATAAAGGCTAATCACATTAGCCAAGATATTAAAAAGTTAAAATAAAATCTTCTCCATCTCATAAACATACATTTATTGGATTGTACCCTCTCAAGAGATTAGTAAATCCAGCAGAGTGAACTAGTCATCTCTGAAATGTCTTTTGAAAAGAGGAGGTACCTACACCTGGGCACTCTACCTTGCAATTCATTGTAAAGGTCTCTCTGCTCAGGTTTCTACCCATTACCTTTGATAATCAGTGAACAACACATCTTTGGCAGGTAGGAAGAAACGAAAGAAATGTCTCCCCTCTTTCAGAATTTCATCAGCATATCATAGTGCACCATAAAAAACACCAAAATTATAAGGCTCATTTCTTGTCTGTTAGAGGATCACCGCACATGGTAAAGTCACATTTCAAAAAGTACTTAGGAGATTATTTAGGTGTACATCAGATGCATGTATTTAAAGCTGCAATTTAAACTCTCTTCTCTTCCTCAACATCTACTTATTAGCCACCTATCTCTGGAAACATGTAAACTCGTTAGCTATCCTGTTTCATGTCACATTTCTGGTTTTGCACATACTCTACTCCCCTTCAAGCCTGAGAAAATACTTGCCACTGTATCCAAAAAACATAAAGCATCCAACTTCTTTCAGTACTGACAAATGCCTTTGGAGCAGGCTGCCTAGGGAAGTGACTGAGACACCATCCCTGGAGGTATTTAAAAGATGTGTAGACATGGCACTCAGGGGCATGGTTTAGTTGTGGACTTGGCAGTGTTAGGTTTGTGGTTGGGCTCAATGATCTTAAAGGTGTTTTCCAACCTAAATGATTCTATTGTTCTGTGATTCTATGACAAAGCCATACCAGTGTGCAGAAGGGAATATGAAATTAATGAGGCCAGTGACAGCTTTCTGCACTGTAGCATAACAGTGAAACCTTTGGAGTAAGGCACTGAGCTGAAAGAATATATACGTTGAGAGCAGGGAGAGCATTTTCTGGATTTGAGATCTATTACTAGTGTTCATTGTGTTGGTTCATTGAGTTGTTACTTTTAATTTAAAAAAAATACTTACAGGAATGCTACTTCTCCTAACCTATGAGTCTTCCAATTCCTTTTTTGAGTAGCACAACCCCAATATAGAGTAGAAAGCTCCAGACTAGTTTGACTTAAAGCAAACTGTAAGGTAAAAAAAGCATAATCTGCATTTGCTAGGTGAGATCTAGGAAATCTGCCTTAATAATGGAGTTTCCAGACAAATTGTACAAATTGCATTTAAAAAGTAGAGAAGACAACAAGATAGCACCCAAGGGTGCTGAGGGAGCTGGCAGAGGTCATTGCTAAGCCACTCTCCATCATCTTTGGTAAGTCATGGGCAACAGGAGAGGTGCCTAAGGACTGGAGGAAAGCAAATGTCACTCCAGTCTACAAGAAGGGCAAGAAGGAGGACCCGGGTAACTATAGACCGGTCAGCCTCACTTCCATCCCTGGAAAGGTGATGGAACAACTTGTTCTTGGCACTATCTCTAGGCACATCAAGGATGAGGGGGTCATTAAGAGCAGTCAACATGGCTTTACCAAGGGTAAGTCATGTTTGACCAACCTTATAGCCTTCTATGAGGAAATAACTAGGTGGATGGATGATGGTAGAGCGGTAGATGTGGTCTATCTCGCCTTCATTAATGCATTTGACACTGTCTCCCACAGTATCCT
>VZRW01007876.1:40480-55505 GCA_013398125.1 Aegotheles bennettii | reverse complement strand
CAGAGCACTGGAACAGGCTGCCCAGAGAGGTTGTGGAGTCTCCTTCCCTGGAGACATTCAAAACCCGCCTGGTTGCGTTCCTGTGTGATGTACTCTAGATGACCCTGCTCTGGCAGGGGGGGTGGACTAGATGATCTTTCGAGGTCCCTTCCAACCCCTTAGATTCTGTGATTCTGTGATTCTGTGATAGCAGCTGAAACATGATTGTGATGGTCACCTTTAGATGGACATTAGCCTCAGAATCAGTGGCTTCAATAGACTAAGGAGTTGTTCCACCTTATTTCTGGACCCCAGTATTCACCAGGCTTCTGAGATTCACACAGTTTTGGGGATGCACTAAAGTGCATGACTGCCTAGGAGCTTTACTCTCAGATCTGTACACTAGGGGGACCAACTCACTAAAAGATGGGCTTTGTCCTCAGGAAAAAGTAGTCAACTGTGAAATGTAAATGAAACTGTGATAGAATTGTGTAATTATAGGTAGAGAAAAAAAGAGCTATTGCTGAAAGGAAAAAGTGAGAAGATTATGTATCCACTCTTCTGGGCAATTTTGTTGTAAGTAACCCTGAAGGCAACCCTGAAGTAAGTATAAATATATATATATTTGCAGCTCTGTAAAGCAAGTAACAATGGGAATAAATTATATATGTGGAATTAGTGTCAATAACCCATCATAATCACAATTAGTAATCAAACATATGTTTTTGAATTATTATTTTTTTCTGGAAAACACTGGAATAATAATTGAAGCAATAATAACAAAATAATTAATAATAAAACAGGATGTGATGTCAATGAATGAAGGGGAAAGAAATTGTTTTCTGTTTTCAAATCTCAACTAGTCAAAAGATAATCAAAAGAAGCTTATCTGTAATCTAGTAGCTTGGTTTCTACCCAAACACAAGCATACCAACAAACACAAACCCAATAAATTTAAATTATAATTAAATTTTTCAGAAGTAAATTTGGGAAATTAAACCTACAACACATAGACAAATATGTCAATTACAGTGATGTGCCAGATGATAATGTTAACAATCTTACAGATGACAAGCCGTTTTAGAATATTAAAAAACCAGATGTCTATATCAGTACTCTCAAAACTAAATATATGGGTTATTTTAGTGACATTTTTACTTCAAGATGCTATGCACATTTATTTTCCATGTAGTCCCATGCCAGGATTGCTAGGAGGGTATTTTTTCCTTGGCATTATCTATAGAAATGTGCTCCTAACTCCATTAATTTTCAGCACTACACAAAATAGTATAGTAGCAGAGTGTTTCTCAGTTCCCTTCTCTCATTCCTCTCAATTACAGTAAATTTTGAGGAGAGAGGTAGAAGAGGTGAACATACATTTGGACAACATATCTCAAAAAACAGCTACATAAAGGTAGCCAGCCAGGGGGTTTTTTGCCTTCAAAAGGCTTTCTATGTCCTTTATAGTGTGGATAACTGCAGAAAAGCCTTACTGTAGGATGCTTGCTGGAGTCACTAGTTAAAACCGCAGGAGAGCTCTTCCAAATGCAAAATTGAGTTTAGAAAGATGGGAAACAGTTAGTCCTCTTGTGTGAAAAGAGATTGAAGTGTCTCATCTGCAGATATCAACTACTAGCACATTTGACAGGGAAATCATCATTGTTATTTGAATGCTTTTGTGAAAACTTTTACAGGAAATGATATTTCTTTATGGATGACCCCATTACTTTTCTCTTAAACAATTCAATGTAGAATGCAAAATGCTCTGTGACGAGATTGGCAGTCCCAGTGTTTCTACAGCTGGTATGAAAAGGTGGAGGGAATGGATTTTCCTGAAAAGTCACATCGTGTCAGTGTAAATAGAAAATTCACCAGACAGCTAAAGAAAGTTGCTTCTGCAAGAGAAGCATAGCTTCTTTTTTTTTTCTAAAAAAAAGTTGAATCTTCTGAGATGGGGGAAATTGACACTGCCTTGGGCAATGATCATGTCTGTTCTTTAAACAGTACAAAGGTTGTCAGCCTTAATGGTCTGAACCTTCTCCACACTTTCTAATTGTTAACAGTAAAGCTCTTTTCATCAAATATTAGCAAGTAGGTGGCTGTAGGCAAAAACTCCTTTCTACTCAGGAGGAAGAGATCCAAATGGAGGACACCTTTAGAAATGAAGTGATGACCCAAAGGGAAACTCCAGATAGAGTCTTTAAAACTCTGTGATGAGCTGGAATAATACTGCATAACTACTGCATGGCTGAGATAAACATTCAAATCATTCTAATTTAAAAGACAAGAGAGTGAAGGGTTGGCACAGGGAAATAAGATTTACAAGGACACCTGTTTATGAACATCTATCTGACTTTGCAGATAGACTTGGTAGTGTCTTTTTGCTGTGAAAAGGAGAGTCCCTACTGAAAACAGTATGCTGCATTATTCTGAGAGACAATCAACCTCCAGGCGCTCAGGTAAAGACCTTCAAAGTTCAGGGGAAGACCATCTACCTGCACAGCATGGAGAGAAGGCCAGCGAAAATCATGATAATGTAGTCCCTAGGGGACTCAAAGTCTTGGACTAAAAATTCCAGGGTCATGATGTGAGGTTAACCAGATCTCCCTAGCTTTACTTTTGTCTTACCTGGAAAATAACTATTCAAAGGAGAATAAATGGTGTAAAGGCACAAATTATTCTCTGACCATGAAAATTTCAGATCATTTTGGAGATGAACCCTGGAGGAAGAACTTGAAATTATTTACCCAGATGGAGAAGGGTGAATGGAAACCCTGTTGGTTCATCATTTTTTTCACCAGCAGATAAAACTGGATACTATTTCTGTATTAAAAATCAGTATGTACTTGTGCCAATGTTTAGTTTATAAATTAAAAGTAATTATATTTGAAGGGCTTTCATTCTGAATCTGATGAAAAGAATCATGAAAGTGTGTATTACCATGTGTCCTAGAAGGAGTAAAAAATCCTTGTTGATATATAAAAGTTGGTGTGTATATATCATGTAGATGAGTCTGGTCAGTGTAGAAATCATCAAGAGGCTATTGAAACCAGTAATGTACTTATGACTTTATGCCACTGAGTTGAGACTAGATTTGAGTTCTGAATGTACACTCTAAAGCCAGAGGATTTCAGAACAAGTCGTTTCTTTTCACTCTTTAGAGAAAGAAGTAGTCTGTAAATTTATTAAAAAACAGAACATAATAATAACAAAAAGGAAATGAGCTCTCAGTAAATAAGTTTTCTTTCTATATGAATTACAGACTTATCATGCATATATATGCTTGGCAGAATATACAGGCATATCTGTGTCTGGCACAGTAAGTAGGTTACACTAGTCCTATAAAGTCATGGCTAATTCAATGGCTGATACTTCATTCAGCTAATTATTGATACTTTGGTAATCTTCACAATTTCCAATATGTCATTCACATTGTGGGGATAACTAAGTGAGCATTTTTAAGATATCAGACATGAATCTCTTGTTACCATACATTATGTAGGAAAGGCTTTCTAAAAGATAAAAACATTTAAAAAACCAAAACATACATGACAACCATATAAAAAGTCTCTTATTTTCAGTGCAAGGTAGCAGATCAGTACAAATTTATGATACCAGAACTAAAGTAAACATGTATTTGAATGGAACACAGAGAAGCCCACCAGAAAGAAACACCAAATAAAAAATCCCAAACATGCAAATATCCCAAATTTCCCAGGAGCCATAACTTCTTGAATATTCCATAGATAAAATGAGATACTAATTTCTATAGAAAAAAATTAATATATATTTTCTTGCTACTCAGTACAGCACAGGAAAGCATTTTGATTCCTCTTCTAAGAAAATTAAATGTATGCCTGGTAACAGGTACTGAAATAAAAAGTAAGTAGGTAAACAATTTTGTATTGATTTTTCACTGCTGGGACCCCCCTTACACACCACCTATCACAGGAAAAGGTTTTTGCCTTTCTTCTTTCAAGGCTTGGTTATGAAGACAGGTCTAGAATTTATCTGAAATTTTAGTCAACATCAAATTAAAAGAGGTTGTAATTTTGTCTCTGCTTCGAGTAAACTGAAACATGATACTACAAAGGCTGGTTCTGCTTACGTGGTATTGAGAGCATCCTTGAGAAGACCTTAAAAATCCAAAGAAGTCATTAAGTGCATTTCTCAGAAACTACAAGTGATTTCAAGATTGAATTTTATACCTTCAACCCCTAATCCTTGCCCAGAAAGTTTAGATAGATAGATAGATAGATAGATAGATAGATAGATAGATAGATAGATAGATAGATGCATGCAAGTAATCTAAATGATGCCTGGAGACTGATTCATCTCACTGTAAATCTAGGCTTTCTACTGACTTTATTTACTTAGCTATTCATCATTAGAGCTTAAAATTCTTGCTCTCAGGTACACAATGACACTGCAAACAGTCAAATTTAGATGTTTGGATCAGAATATGAATCCTATCCGCTACAAAATACCTGCAGACAGAGAACCCCTGCTCGTAACCTGTAGTACTGGAACCAGTTAAATTCCTGGTATATGACAACTGGTGATGGACACACAACTATCCTCTGGGGAGTTACATAATGAACTTGTAACCTCTCACTTTAATACCATACAATTCTTTAATGTCATACAATTCTTTCTGACTTTGTTTTGGGTTTGGGGGGTTCTTTTCAGTTCATTTTTTTTTTATTTGAGACAGAGACTACCTACTACTGCTATTTAAATATATGAGTATTTTTCCCTTCCTGTATTTTTTAATGTTTTTTAATATGCCAGATACAGAATCATATTTTTAAATTATCTCACTGTACTTTGATTTCACTGAAATTAATAAAATGCATAGGTATTTTTATTAGGTAGAAACAATTTTCTTCCTAGAACACCTATCTTTCTTCTATCAGTCCTCAAAATATATCAGTGATTTGTTTAGAAAATGTTTTATATTAATAGGATTTTTATTAATTCTATATTGCTTCCTATAAATTATATAGGTAGTAAATACATTAATATGTTGACTCTAGTAGAGTCAGCTACTTAAGGAACTTTTTAAATGAGCAAGTTAAGAAACATGCAGTAACAGGAGTTTTTATTTTCTGTTTTAATTGCACGTGGATAAAGCCTAACGATACCTTGATAAAGCTAATATTATTAAGAATTGTAATACTGCACAATCTTTTCTTCAAGAACAGAGAAATGAGATGTTACTTTTCCATTCACACACATGGACAGCTACAGACTACCTGAACACTTTTAAAATTAGGGAAAATAAAGTGCCAGGTTCAAATTGAGCACGTGAATATTATTCTAGTTAAATTTGCAAACTTTAAATCAATATGGACTGAAGGAGTTAAGTTTCTTCTCCTTGGAAAAGAGAAGGCTCAGTAGGGCCTCACATACTTAGAGAATAGAAAGAGGACAAATCCTCTCTCTTCACAAGGAGCCACATGGAGAAGAGAAGGGGCAACAGGTACAAGTTGCTCTGAATATAAGAAAGGTTTTTTTTACAGTGAGAACAGTTACTGGAACAACTTTCCCAGGGATGTGGTAAAGTCCTCATCTCTGTAGTTTTCAAGATGCAATTGAACTGGATGCTACATAATCTCATCTAGGCTCCCTTCCCCACAAAAGGTTGGAATAGTTGATCTTTTGAGATCCCTTCCAACCCCTTCCAACCTGAGCTGTTCTATGATTCTTTCTTATAGGATGGTGCACACTTGGTTAGCCACTCCATTAGCCAACATTCATAGACAAACAGTGTTAAGAAGCCAGTGATACTTCTAAGACAAAGGAAGCTGAAAATAGCCTAAAATTTAAATCCTGAATTTCATGGCAAACTCCTAATGATACTGTCTTCTCTCTCATCTATTACTGTCTTTCATCATGGGTTAAATAAGCCCGTTTTTGTTTTTGTTTTTGTTTAAATTAGAAACAGTTTACTTTTTTCCATAAAAACTATATAAGTGTACCTTACATGTGAAACTATGTAGGTGATAGGACATTTTTCAGATATAGAGATACTTCTCTTTAAATAATCAAAAGAAACAAGCTGAAGCTGAGTGTCTCCCTTAATGAAATTAAACCTTATTTAAAACAAGAGCCCTGTTAAGGAAATCCATTTAGAGGTGTGTGGAACTATTTGACATTTCAGAAGCATTATTTCAATAGTACCTTTACATGGTGGTGATAAAACCATCTTACAAATCAAATACAACAACTGTACAGATTTTATAAAATCCAGTCCCAGAGCTTTTTCCAGAAAAGAACTGTTCACTCAATTTGAGATCATAGTTACTGATTTTTAACAACAGCACGTTAATTTTAAAAATAACCATTTACAATCTTGTAATACAGTTTATTGTTTATAAACTGTAAAAAAACCCACAGTTTAGAGTTACAAGAATAAAAACACTGTATGAAAAATCATGCTTAAAGTCAGCCAGGGGACTCCAACAAAGGCTATTTTCACCTAAAATCTCTAAATATTGTTTCTCTACCCTGAAAGACAAAATAAGAAATTTATATCTTAACAATTGCAAACATACAGTTCAATAATTAGATTTACATTTTATCTCACAGACATTTTGATCTTATTTTTTATTACTATTCTAACTATTCCTCTTCCTTATTTTTGTTCCCTAAGTAAAAGAGACATGCATTACTCATATCTTGCACTGACTTTAGTTCGTACAGCTTGGGGATCAGTCCTTTCAACCCAAGCGCTTTGTCCTCTGTCCAGTATTCTGACACATGCCATGTGCTATCAACAATTTGATGAATGAAATGAAAGCATGTGACCACCTACCCACACACCTTGGCAGAGGTGCACTCCATACATGCCGACCACCTCCCAGGCAGGCAAGTTTATTAGCACCTTCCAGGCGATATCCAGGGAAACAAGAAAAGATCAAAGAATCTCCAACACCAAAATGAAAACCAATTCGCCTACTGAAGGCAGGAACACCAGGGTCATCACATGGCTCCAGATCATATTCTGCAGACAATAAAACATAATATATAAATAAATGTGACAAGTCGTCCACATGAACAGAAAAAAGCTTACCAAATTATTTGCATTCTGTCAGTATGGAACACTTAGAAAACATGTATTTCAGAGTTGTGTTCTCTACTAAAACCCAGTACAGTCTCTGTATGTCTATTATGGCTATATATATAGTAATTATGTATCTATTTTGTCCCATCCGCACTACATTAGCTTTCTTAATTTCAAGGGCTGTAATCAGCTTGTACTGTAAGTGGTTTACTATAGTTTTGTTTAATTACATTCTTTGTACATAATTCTTGGTTCATTTCATCTAAAATGCCAAACAGCTTTAGAGGTGAGACTTACAGTTAAAAAAATCATTATGTAATGCAGAAAATTTAACAAAAAATCAAACTGTGAGGGTGGTGAGACACTGGCACAGGTTGCCCAGAGAAGTTGTGGCTGACCCCTCCCTGGCAGTGTTCAAGGTCAGGTTGAATGGGGCTTTGAGACTAGTGGGATGTGTCCCTGCACATGGCAAGGGGGTTGGAACTTGATGATCTTTAAGGTCCTTTCCAACCCAAACCATTCTATGATTCTATAATTCTATATTATTTGTAAATAACATGTTCATATGTAAACATTGCCAGATCTCAACAAAATATATTAATTGTTTTTCAGTTCTTGAAAAATGATGTAAGAGAGTTGGATACATTAGTTCCTTATGTACTTCTTCCACAGAATATCCATGTGTATGAGCATCTCAACTAGCAGTTAATTCTTTTATATGCATATCTGTAAATATTCTATATTCAAGTAATAGAAATAGGAAGAGGAAATTATTGAGAAATGTCATCTAGTTTTAGAGGACTGTAACTTGATTTTTTTTATTATCCTAAAGATTAATTTGTAAAAATTATCAGAGCTTCTTCATGATCAACAGCTAATAAATCTTTTAGTTTATTTTCTATCTACCTTTTCTATTCAAAAATCAATCTTCACTTTATACCCCTCTGTGACCTGAATTAGCACACTACTGGTTTTTTACAGTTTCTATACCTCTTTAGTAAAACAGTACCAGTTAGTTTCTTTCTTCTGAAGCAATATCTTGCTATTTTTGTACTTTTTTCCCCCTTAATTTTCCTCTAAACTTCTTTTTCATACTGTTGATGGCTCTCAGGGAACAGGTAAAACTCAAAAACAGTCACATCACCAAATGTTTTTAAATCTGTTAACCACCTTTATAAACCTCAGCCAGTTTTCTACTATAGACATGATATCGACTATTTTTAGTTGTGCTTCATAATGTTTCTGCTATCTACAAGTAAAATTATTATCTGGAAACAGTTCTGGATATTTAGCAGAATGGAATTTCTTACCTGAAAATGTTATGTTGAAGCCTTCATAAGAAATTGAAAAATCAGATATAAATCGAAGTTGTGCAGTAAAATTTCCAAAGAGGCCAGCTTTAATTGTAGGAGGTAAAACTGAGCCAGTTAACCTGGCCACTGGTTCTGTGAAGCTGCCATCTTCAGTGATGAGCAAATAGTCATGAGAGCTCTCCAGGTGAAAGGTATGAAAAACCAGATGTACACCTTTAAAAATATAAAAAACGGGGGAAAGAAAATAATTTACTAGGAAGTTTTTCCCTTCCTTTCCACACAGGTAACACAGAAAAGTAACTCTTACATTATATGGAAAGATTTTTAGAAAAAGTCACACATGGAATCACAACCTGAAATTCGGGGAATAAAACTTGCAGAAAGCACATAGACTCAATCAATCAATATGTGTAGATATTCTCACTGTAAATCAATATCTCCCTTAAAAGAATTGATGGGATTCAGTGTTATTTGTATATAGAACTCTGAAAAATCTAAATTTGCATTGAATAGATTTTATTCAAGTTCCTGCATGTCTCTTTTATTTATAATCTCTACTGCATTCTCACTATTAAACTAGGAGACATAATTTAATAATTGGTCAAAATTTGGTATTCGTGTTTTCTTTCTGCATTTCCTCCAATATAATTATCTTTTTTTAACTCTAAACTTCAAGGAAGCGCCCATACACAAGGGCAAAGAAGATGCAAGTTTTATATACAGTCTTCCATATATACTGATTCATATTTGTTGGGACCAGTCCTTTAATCACATCATGGCTTTTTTTTCAATTGTCAACATCCAGTCTAGCAATGAATTGAATTTTTAATTACATTTAGGTTTTCAAATACAATTATTTACTGTGGGGAACAACATTCTTCTTAGAAAGTCTTCTTATATATTTTACATTTAAAATGCCATATGAGTTTTAAACAAAAATCCAGTCTGTAAGAAGTTTTTTAATGATTGAAACTTTCAATATACTTCTCAGATTATCACACATAAAAAAGACTTTTCTTGTCATAGACAAGAGATTGAGGAATATTTCTATGTTTTGATTCAGTGGTGTGTAACGTATCATTAGTGCTTCCTAGGCTTTATTCCTTAGTTCTTTTACACATTTCCCTGATGGAAAGCTGAACTGTGCTTCCAAATGTTACTCTACTGTATATATAGCATAGATATATAATTTTCTGCACTATGATTTGATTCTGATAAGTTTACTAATATACAGACCAAATCTGCTTCTTCATGTTTACGGAGAAGAGCTATCAACAATGTCCCAACAGCTTTCACTGAAAAATTTAGTGTTATCTAACTCTTAACTATTATTTTCACGTTTTACTCCTCCTACTTTCTGCCCATTTTTCTGAGAGACTAAAGCACATTTCCTCTGGTAACTGTTTAAAGAATGTTTCTTTCACAAAATAAACACAAACTAGAAGCAACACATTTGCAGATATTTCTTTTTGAAAATTAAAATTTTTCCTCAAAAGAATCACAGAGATCCCTCAATTAAATCAATTCATAAAAGGCATTTTATTGTGTTTCTGTTGAAGTTTTTAAACATGCACATTAGACACACATATGCAATTCATATTAGTTTCTTACCCTTGCCATGTGACACTTCAATAGTCCAAGTGCAATTTAAAGAGTTTGGATAAAAATCAGGAAAACCTGGAGAAAGAACAGTTCCACTCTTCCCATGAATATATCCACCACATAAAGCTTAACAAGAGGAAAAAATGGAGGAAAAAATCAACAGATGTAATACAGAAGTTCTGTTTTTTATTAAAAAAAAATCTAGTTCACTTTTTGAGCTACCCTTAAAATTAAAATAGGGTCAAGTAGTAAAAATTACTTCATCCAAAGCCATGACATTCAGATTTAACAATAATTTGTTTATTCTTCAATTAGTCCTTGAAAGGGAATTGTGTTTCTCATCTACAGTATCTCCTGTTAGTTAGCAGAATACACAAATAAATCAAACTGTTTCAGAATACTGCAAGTATTAATTCCTATTGTAGTGGTATTTAAGAAGATTAATTTTCTTTTCGCTAACTAACTAAAAAATCAAGTATCTTGCAGCTACTTGTCTTGCACTACATATTTAGAAAGGTATATATTTAATTCCATTTTTATAAAACAAAAATATTTAAGAAATAAAATGTGGGTTTTTTTCAAATAATAGAAAAGATTTTCTCTATTTGACTTCTTCTGCGATGTCCAGGAAAAAAAATATATTTTAATTTCTTTCAAAGATTTAGTTTATCCCTCCATAAAGGGGATTCTTTGTTAGAAAATGAGGTTTTTGAAAGACACAGGAACTACACTAGAAAATATCTTATCCATACTAACATTTGCTAAACTAGGCTGCTCAAATTTACATGGCAATTTAATTAAAGATTAAGATTTGCATGTTGATTTGCACACTGATCTTATAAATACAGCATGGCTGTACTTTTCACTAATCTGTTGCTGTCCACCTTTTTACAATTAACAAGCAATGCAAAATTTCAAGACAAAAATATGTCAAGAAAATGAATTACATAAGCTGATCATAATCTATTTTAGTATTGAGTATCCTAAATTTTGAGCAATCATTTTGGTATCCAGTATTCTAAGTTTAAAACATAAGTTAAGTTTACTGGTATACCTTAAAAAAATTTCATTCACAGGCACCCTCTGAGAATTACAATTTTTCTATTGGTGAAGATATATACCTGTAAATTTCATTGCACATTACAGTACTTGACTGAAAATTGATACAGAGATATAAAGTGTGGCTTTTAATAACAGTAAACTCATTTTTGAAAAGTATGAATCTTGGTGTAATCGAAGGGAGGTAGTAGCAATGATAAGCTTAATTAGTTCTTGAAAATATATTAAGTTTCTTGGATTTTAAAGCTGCCATCTGAAGAACTTGACACTTTACCATCACAGCTGGGTAATGCATGATTCCACTGATGGTTTCTTTCACATATGAGCGGTTCTTCATCACTCAGTGTATATCCTGGATCACAGCTAAAAGTTACTGTAGAGCGGATATTAAAGTTGTTACCATGGCGATGACCATTCACAGGAATCCCTGGGTCGAGGCAGGAATCTGATTCCAGAGTAACACCTGAAACACATAGATTTAATTTGTTTATTTCCTCCCTTTTTTCTTTTTTTTTTTTTTTCAGATAGTAAACAGAAAAAATCTCAAACAAAATAGAAAATGATTAAGACAGGAGGAAGAATGAGGCCCAAAAAGATACTTGCTAACATTGCCTGAGAACTGCTGTAGGATATAAAGTAGTTTCTCTAGCTGTTATCACTAACTCAAAGCACAGTTTTTCAATTCTCAATCTCATAGAACAGAGAAGCCCAAATGAAGTAGGAAATGATTGGAGCTTTAAAGTATATTTCAGCAAATGATGAAAAAGAGCCAAAAAACCCCACTGAATATCTGAAACTATAGGAAAATATTAAGGTTCAAAGTATGAATAAAAATTTACTAGTATATAAATCATATTTGATTATTCCATTTCATCTATTCATTTTCTGATACTGTGGGAGAATTCACTTTCCTCTGTCTTAGTAATGATCATTTGACTTAGCAAAAAGTAGTGTCAAAAAACTGCAGTTGATGAACACAGAAACTACTTGTTAATTCCCACTGATTCTATCCTGTGCATCAAAAATAGAAGGACAATGACCATAGCTTGCTCAATTGTATAACTCTGATTTGATAGAAAAAATCTTTAGTAATTATGTCTTCTAGCAGCAATTAAATAGTGTTTGGTAAATAAACCTGGAGCTATACACTGAACAAGGAAAAAAAAACCCAAAATTTTGAAATGGAGGCTCATTAACCAAGCATTATCCATTATGCTTATAGTGATAGTAAATGATTGTGGAAATTAATCATGTAATGACTTATAATGGATACACACAAGGGAAACAAATTAAGACTCTCTATTAGGATGAAAGGAATTTCTTTTATTTTCTGTTACTATGTGTGGTGGGTTGACCTTGGCTGGCTGCCAGTCCTCCACCCAGCTGCTCTCTCATTCCCCCTCTCAACAGTACAGGGGGGGAAAATAAGATAGAAAAAAAAGATGAAAAAGCTCATGGGATGAGATAAAGACGTGGAGATAACTTACCAATTACCATCACAGTCAAAACAGACTCAATTTGAGGAAAGTTAATTTAATTTATTGCCAATTAAAAATAGAATAGGACGGTGAGAAGCAAAGACAACAAATAAAACACCCCCTCCAACGTCCCTCTTCTTCCCATGATCAAGTTTCCTCCTTCATTCCCAATCTCCTCACTCCTATCCAAACAATGTGGTGGGGATGGGAATGGGGGTTGTGCTCAGTCCATAACAGCTCCTCTCTGCTGCTCCTACCTCCTCACACTTTCCCCCTGCTCTAGCATGGGTCCTTCCTACAGGTTGTAGCTTTTCAGGATAAATTTGCATGGTCCTGTACAAGTTGCTGTTTCTTTAAGGGAATATCCAACTGCTCTGAACATGAAGCCCACCATGGGCTACAGCATGCATATCTGCTCCACTGCAGTCTCTTCCATGGGCTGCAGGGGAATATCTGCCTGGAGCACCTCCTTATTCTTCGATCTTAGCATTTATAGCATTGTTTCTCACACTTTCTTTTCCTCACTCCTCACTCAACTATGAAGCATTTTGCTCTTTCTTAAGTGTGTTATCTACTTGTCTGCAGGGCTCAACTGTGCCCTGCAGTGGGTTGGTTGGAACCAGCTGGAACTATCTGTGTCAGGCTTGGGGCAGCCTGTGGCCTCTCTTCACAAACACCACCCCTGCAGTGCCCCGGTAACCAAAACCTTGATGCCTACACCTGATACACTGTGTCATGTGTCTGGAAACAAGAATGACTGAGTTAGAAAGAACTTCTTTAGTGGATGGAGACATCGTTCCTCCTCTTGTGGGAAGCTGAGCACATCCAGAGGAAAGCCCTGAGAATGCTGGCTCTGGTATGAGACCATTTATAAACACTGTAATGTCTGTTCTCTGGCAATTATTTTTATCTACTTTATTCTGAAAAATTATCTGATCTGTGTTTTTAAATAACAATGGACTCTTGCATTTAAAATTCCTTGTAGGCTTTTGGAATAAAATGTAGATATATACACCTCAAAGGTCTGGCACCCATTTAATTAAGTATTGTCACATTAATTTTCACATTAATTTCAATATTTTGATGCTGGGTTGGAAAGAATGCTGTGAGTTGGCACAGTTTCATACAGTTGATGTCGCCACTCATAGATGCTGTGAGAGCCTTGAGCAAGATTAGTTTTCCTGGGGCCTTTAAAGATTTTTATGTGCTTCCTCACAGGTGACCTGAGATTCTAGCATGACTCTTTTCAGTCTATTTTTTGCTAAAGAAGCTCCTTCCTCGAAGCCAACTGCTGACAGCACAAAATTCTCTATAACAAAGCGTTTTGCATTTCATAGCTTCTTAGCTCCCTAAATGCATCCTGACAGTGGTGGTCCTCTCAGCTGCCTGTGGATCTATAACTGTTTCTATGGAAGTTGTATTCTCAGTTTACTGCTTCTACCCTGCTTTATTTATCAAGGACTACCACAAAACCTTGGGAACAAAGTAGGGGCAATTCAATTCTAAGGAAAAAAATGATTTATCAAGACATAAAATAAAGGTTTTAGAATTATTGATACAAGGTTTGGAAGCAGGACTACAACCAAAAATATGATAAAATTACTCTAGCTTACACAAAGAAATATTCCCTGTACCCTCCAGCTATTCTTATATCTCATTCAGAATTCAGATTTGAAAGCTTAAGATCTAGCTTTTGTGAGGTAACTCTGCCATACTTAAATTCTAGATGAATAAATTTCTTCTAGATTAGACTGCATGCTATTAATGCAAACGTAGCATGTTATCTGACACAGTGCATTTTCAGATTCCCTTCACTTGGCTTAAATTGTTTAATATAGACTCAAAGAACTCTTTTAAGTCTATAATACTCTGCACTATGTGTACCCTAAAGAAATATTAATTGTACATGAAATTTTAACTTTTATACACATTATTTTTTTTTCAGACAAACTATACTTCATGTTTTGAAGTCTGTTAGAATTAGATGGCGGTCCACAGTAGCACTACCAAAATTCCTTCCTTTAGAGCACCCTTCCAACCCTGCTTCAACACTTCAACTGCTTTGGGATTCTGAGTCACATACAAGAGGTAAACTCTTATCAGTTTCTTTTTGAAATTATAACCCTAGATTACATTATCACAGAATCACAGAATCACAGAATTCTAGGGGTTGGAAGGGACCTCAAAAGATCATCTAGTCCAACCCCCCTGCCAGAGCAGGGTCACCTAGAGTACATCACACAGGAACGCATCCAGGCGGGTTTTGAATGTCTCCAGTGAAGGAGACTCCACAACCTCTCTGGGCAGCCTGTTCCAGTGCTCTGTCACTTGCACAGTGAAAAAGTTTCTCCTGATATTCACATGGAACCTCCTATGCTCCAGTTTAAAACCATTGCCCCTTGTCCTATCATTGGTCATTACTGTGAAAAGCTTTGCTCCATCGTCCTGACACCCACCCTTTACATATTTGTAAACATGGATGAGGTCACCCCTCAGTCTCCTTTTCTCCAAGCTAAAGAGACCCAGCT
>VZRW01007876.1:22004-39830 GCA_013398125.1 Aegotheles bennettii | reverse complement strand
CTATCCACCTAGTTATTTCCTCATAGAAGGCTATAAGGTTGGTCAAACATGACTTACCCTTGGTAAAGCCATGTTGACTGCTCTTAATGACCCCCTCATCCTTGATATGCTTAGAGATAGTGCCAAGAACAAGTTGTTCCATCACCTTTCCAGGGATGGAGGTGAGGCTGACCGCTCTATAGTTACTCAGGTCCTCCTTCTTGTCTTTCTTGTAGACTGCAGTGACATTTGCTATCCTCCAGTCCTCAGGCACCTCTCCTGTTGCCCATGACTTACCAAAGATGATGGAGAGTGGCCTAGCAATGACCTCTGCCAGCTCCCTCAGCACCCTTGGGTGCCTTTGATCCGTATCCATCGATTTATGGATGTCCAGATTGCTCAACTGATCCCTAACCCAATCCTCATCTACCAAGGCAAACTCCTCCTTTATCCTGACTTCTTCTGGGGCTATAGGGATCAGGGGCTCCTGATCCCTACGTTATTTCAGATTTTTGCAAGGAGACTAAAAGCTGTAGCAACCCTATCAATTTCCAAGTTGCTGATTGAAATAGTGGTGTCATATAAATAAGAAAGGCAGCTCAGGCAACAGAGGTTGTTCTTGGGAGAAAATATTCAATATGTAAAGTTTAGCAATTGTAAACATAGCTGAAAAGAAATAATTTGGGTTTTTTCTTAATAGAACATAAGACAAGCTTAACAATGGGCAGTACTGAGAGTCCGGACTACAAAAAGACAAAATTAAACTATACATGAGAAATTCCAGCATCACAGTGATAAATTTTGGATTCATGGTTGAAAAGAGTTGGTTTAATACTTGTCAAGATTTAACACTGGGCTGGCATGAATGAATGACAGATGCTATCTATTAACTCATCTCCTTTCCCAGAAAGGGAAATAAAATAGAATAAGGGAGAGAGATTTGCAGGTTGGAAACTAAACTACACAGTTTTAATGAAGTAGTAATGATGAAAAAAAAATAATAATGAAATAAATACAAATATATACAAAACCAAAACTATGCTGCTGCCCAGTAACGCTCTCATCACCACTAAGGCTGCAGGTTATACCCTGAGAAAGTCCTGGCCTGCACTCCCAGACTCAGTGGCAGACAGGAACTGGATTCAGGAACACACGGATTGGGATCAAAGGCAGAAGAACAAACTGTGTGCTCCCGGAACACCAGCCATGAATGAAGACAGTGTGACCCTCATGATTTCTCAGCTTTATACTGAGTATGATGCATACGGTATAGAATACTTCATTTGGTCAGTTTTGCATCACCTGCCCAGTCTGCTCCTCCCTGCAGGAGGGTCACAGGTGTGACCCCTTTCTTCTCTTACATTTCTGGTGCATAAGAAGTTTAGCAGAACCAAGCAGTGACCTTGGTTTCTATTGAAATAAGTATAAGCAAGAGCCTTTCTGTATACCATTCTCCAACGATAACTATAAACATCCAGTATTATCAGTCCTAGAAGCAGTCACTGCCTAAAAAACATGCCGTTAATTCTAGAAAGGGTGGTTACTTAGAAGAGACTTAACTGAAAAGTAAAATTACTAAAAATAAATTTGTTTCTGTTCTTGCTCAAATCAGGATGATACTATTCACAACAATTGGCTCAGTAAATATAAGGGTAAAGTCTGGGTGAAAACCATGTCTTTTCTCTTTCACTCTACACAAATCAGTATTTTCCAAGAAGACCATGCTCAGCAGCTTCCTCAAAAAATGTCCTCTCCACTTCATTCTATGTAGCAGTGGGAAGTAGATAAGCAGGTAATTTTATCCTACAATTTAATAATTCTCCTTTCAATAAACACAATCCAAAGTAAACAGCAAACACACAAATAACAGATTTTGTACATCACTGAAAAACTGAATAATATGGACAGTCATTCTCAAAAACTTCACTCTGTCAATATTGAAATTTCATCAACCATTCATCAACCTGTTGCTGTTAGCTATATTAGATGCTTCATTGAATATAAAAATTCAAGTACTTAGAATTATAAGTTATTTTTCAAAACTGGTTTAATCATTAGATCCCAATAGATATCTAAAGAGGAAATTAATTTGTTGCTGTAATGCATGAAGCACACAACAGCTATATAGTTTTATATACTACATACTCATACATGTACACACCTATACTTCTCCCTTCACAGATCAAATAGTCAAAATCATTAGAACATGGAATATTAAAGTGTAAGATTGCTAAGAGTTTGTCTAAAGAATGCTCATTGTACAAAATGCATGAAGAAAATTAGTCTGGTAAGAAAAATGGAAAGCAAAACATGGCTGTGTGCCATAACCACTATGTTACCCATTCATGCTGTCTATGGAGCAGTTGCTGTGTTACGCAATGAATCTCAAATATGTTTTGAAAAATGGAAGTGTTTCAGCTGGAAGCTAGAGTGTTGTTCTTTGCCATCACTATAGATTCATCCAGAACATCAATAAGGCAGGTAAAAAAAGCAATTTATGAGAAGAGAAGAATATTGCCTAATAAAAGAGTTGATTGTATATGTAGATTTATTCTAACAGTTAACTGAGAATAGTGTAGATTATCTTTGCTTTGAAAAAATCAATATTTTTTAAAAATACATAGAATAGATGCTTGCTTGTTAGAATTCAGTCCCAAGAATTAGAACCAGAGGCCACACAATTAAATTAGGAGAGGTCCAATTCCTTGGCACCAATTTCAAAGCATGATTCAGCTAATATTTATATAGATAAAACCTTGCCCACATCAAAATAGTATGGGCTTCTCCCTGTTGCCTTTTGAGAACGGTTTCTGGCGGAGTTTATTTCTAGAACTATGCCCATGTACTGTATGAGAAGATGCTAGCTGGCAAGGGTCAAAATCATACAAAAGTTTGTGCTTAAACTGTATGAATGATTGCAAAACTAGAGACAACACTCAAGAATTTCTAACTTACTGCATCAGATATAGATCAAGCAGCCAGAAATGCTACCTGTAAATTTGCAAGGGTGAATTGGCCTAAAAGAACTGTAAGCCTGCATACATACTTATTCTGTGTTCTTCCAGCAGCTCTTGAGAGTGTAGTTGCAAGTGACTGCATTTGAATTGTTTGCTATCACAATATTGACACTAAACTAAAATACTGTTACATCACTAAAAACTGTGATCCAGTCAACAGATTTTAAAAATTCATTTTAGGGAAACGTATTAATGATGTTATACAGGAGGTGAGGAAGCAAAGTGCTTGAAAATAGGAAGAGAGAAGTGGGAGAGTGAAGGTAGTGGAAGGAACGGGTAGAGGATGAAAGAGAAGAGGGGAGTCATGCTATTATTACAAGAGCTTTTTTCATTCCTCCTCTATATGAAAGTTGAAAAAACCTTCCTCTAAACAATATATGGTGTGTATTTCCAGGTGACAGAGCATAACATAGTCAAATTTAGGAGAGTACCGGGGTGCTCTATTTTTTGTTATTATTATTATTTTGTTATTATTCTGGGGTGCTATTTTTTTTGTTAATGAACCATGGAAATCTTTTAGAATGGCAGAAGTAGCATGTCACCTCTGTCCTGCTCATTGCTGACAGTAAGCACAGGTATTTTAACAAAGTTCTAAACTGAACTCTAGGGCTAACTGCAATTCTTAGCTACCGGGCACATGAGACTTTTATCATGTCTTTACTCCTGCCTGCCAAGACATCTTTTTTCTAGACATTGAAAGTACAGACCTTTCAATGACTCTGTATGTGTCATGTTTTCCATGTTAACAACATCCTAATTTTTTAAAAAATTTATCCTAGAATGGACACAATATCCTTCCTGGTCATCAAATGAAGTGAAAGAAATGTTTTCCAAGTCCTAGATTAAATAGTCCCGTAAGCAAAAATTGGCTTTTCTGTAATTATTTTCTTTTTCTTTTTGATGATTAACTACAACAGCCAGAAAATTTGACTTTTTTTCACTACTACTACATTTTTCTCTAGATTATTTATGCTCGGTTCTGAACACCATATCCTTTTCTACTGTATTTCTATTTATTGCTTTCAGACTGTTTCTCCAGTTCATCTAGTTTGTTTTGAGTTTTAACCATGTCCACCATAGTGCTTGCTATAATTGTAGGTTGGAATCATCCTCAGCATTTTTAAGTGTACTTGTTATACTGTCATCAAAATTATTAACAAAAATACCATCTTTGGATCTAAGCCAGATCACAGTAAGATTCCTACACATTTGAGTTAGAAAATGAACTACTAATTGCTGGCTGTTCTTTGCATAAAAGTTCTCAAAATTGTTCACAGCATCACAGTCACATAACGGTTGAGTTGCGAAGAAACCTCTGGAGGTTTTTTAGTCTAACCGCTCTGCTCAAGCAGGGTCACCTAGAGCCAGTTGTACAGAAGCATGTCTGGATGCATTCTTAGTATCTCCAATGATGGAGATTCCACAGCTCCTCTGGGTAATTTTTTTCAGAGTTCACTGAAGTGCTTGCTACACCCGTAACAATTTAATCTAGATTAAATTTCTTTATTTTCTTTGAAACCCTATAAATGTCAACACAGGGTTGTCTCTTTCCCTTTCTATTCTACATGGTCAAAATTAAGCTTTTCTGTAAATATTGCAAAAAGGAAACAGAACGTTTAGTTTTTGCTGTGACTTCTGATTGCTCAAATTTTTACTGAGTAGTGATTTTTATATTTTTTTTCTCATTTTGAATATATTTATAGATAATTTTTGTTGCTGTCTTTCTGTCTCTTGTTTCTGTAACAAATATGTACTTTGGATTTTTAGATTTTATCCTGAGACATGTGTGTTACTCTTTGATGACTATCTATAGCAATGTTTGACTATATCCAACATTTACATAATTAAGTTTTGGTTATCATTAAGAGGGATTTTTAAATAGCTATAGAAATTGATTGTATTTTTTCTTTCTCTCCAAAAATTACATTATGCTGTTGGGACTTAGTATAATCTATTTTACAAATGACTTTCCTAAGAACATTCTCAACCAATTTCTCAAGTTTAGATTTCTGAAAACCACTGACTTGATCACAATTTTGTTGCCTCATTCCTCCATTTCTTAAGAATCATAAGCTCTGCTATTTCATGAGCACTTTCACAAAAATCACCTTACTTATTTAGGCTCTCTATTGGCTCTTCTTATTAGTCAGAGTAAAATTGACTGCTGAAACAAAAATTTCTTCCCCAACATTCCAAAAAAATTTTCCAGTGAGTGTGTCTTGACAGTGAAAAATTTATGAATCTTTTCTTCACATCCAGACTATTCACAAGGATTATTTTTTCTTCAAATGAAAAAGTGTAAGGAAATATTTTGTTTCCATATTATTCTTGCTAAAACTGATTGTGGGCTCTCTGAATGATCTTGACACATTGTTAAGTCTATGAAGGTCTCCATTGCCTAAAATGCAAGCTTCAGGCTTTAGACACTTCTATGTTGACACTTAAATTTAAATGTTTAATCTGCCAACTGAATGTCACTCACAATGACATAAAAGCCAAATAGAAACAGCAGTCACTGTCTGTAACTAAAAAAAGTTTGTTAAGATTTTTGTTAATACCTATTGACATTAATTTTTCAGATAAATATTTAATGGGATATATAATTTGCAACAAAATAAACAATCACACTCATTAAACTAAGAACTTAAAATCTTTTACTCTTTTTTCTTAATTTCATCTTCTTACTCATTTCTAAGCAAAAGATAATACCAGCCACCGTTCTAAATGTTACTTCTACAGAAAGAGAAAGATGCTTTATTCAGGGTGTCAATTTGCTCAGTAAGATCCTGTAAAATAAAATTTTAGCTTTTGTTATGACATTTAAACATGGAAATGTATGTTTTTTATATATAAAAGGCTTTCTTTTTTATATTCTATGCATGAACACTGTATGTAAAAGAAGATTAAGATTTTTATTAGAATTTTGTCATCTTTACTTAGAGATCTAATCCAATTTTAAGGTTTAAAATACACTATGTAGCTATGAAATATGTAGCACAATGTAGCTATGAAATACAAGTTTAGGCATTTACTCCCAATGCAATATGCCAGCAAATTTTAGTTTCCAGATAAGAATAATTGATAAAAACAATGTTATTTGTTTAGCACAACCACAATAAACACATAAGCTCTCTTTATTTAGTACTTCAGCGAATGGCTATGCTGTCTTATAAAGATCAGTATGAGTTCAGACAGTTTAATATATGCAATTTTATGTATCTAATTTAAAAGCAAATGCTGTTGTAATGATTCTATAGTTCACAGGGAGATATTAATATGCTTTATTTGCATTTTGGAATCATTATGAATAAGGCCTAATTTTGCTCAGTACTGCAAAGGTGTTTTAAAACCAGCAAAAGAAGAGAGAGAGAGAGAGAGAGAAAGAGAAAATGAGAAGGCGGGGAGAACCAAATCAAAAAAGGACAATATATCTTTAGTCATAAGGACAAGTTTCTAAAATTACTCTCCATTTGGTTAAACACCTAAGTCCATAAACATTCTGAAAAACATACAAGAATTCATGATGAAAAAATTTCCAAAATTGTTTATCTGTCAGTACAGCATAGAGTGAACAGAATTTGTTCTTATACAAATATAATTACTGAAGTTTACTAATTCACATGCATTGGCTTATTTTCAAATTGAATGTTATTTCCAAAATTTAGTAAACATCTATCAGATAAATATCAGACTTACTTTCATAGTGAATTAAGAAACCAATGCTAGAACGACTGTTGTCTGTAGTGAACAGCAGATACATGTAATTTCCAGTACTGATAAGAAACTGGGGTGCTTGTGTTCCGTGGTATTCTCCAATCAATGGTGATGAGTTAGCTGGCCCATCTCTGACTTCCAAAGTATCATAATTAACTTCAGTCTGAAATCTGAAAAGGAATGTGCAAGTCAGGTGGTAGGTAGAGGAATGATGTCACTTTCTTTAACTATTAGAAATGCAACCCATTTCTAACTGAGCAAGAATATCATACATGTAGAAATCTCCATGTCTATGGATCCATTGCTGTATTACTGCGGGTAACAATTAAGGAAGGTTTTATGCATCTTATTCCTTGCTTTAGTGTGTCTGGTATCATATAGAATTCATAAGGCATGTAATATACTTCAGATCAACCATATGACTGGGCTTCAGAAATACATTTAGTGGGGAATCTGGGTACAAAAATGGAAATTGTCTCAATAAAACCTGTGTTATGAAGATCCAAGAAATTTCTTGCTCTCAGGCTGAATAATAATTAGACATCCTAGGAATATCTTTAATAATATTTCTTTATTTCATCTCAATAATTTCAACTATCTGATATTTGCTATTTCACAAATTTTGGGTTTTGTTTAATTTTTTATCCACAGATTTTTTTCTAAAATAGTTTGCTAGTTTATTTTAAATAATTATTTTTGTTCTATGAAGTGAAGCAGTACAAAAATACCAAATTGAAATCAAGCCCTAATTTTGAAATTTGTTAGTTATATTAAGCAGAATTCCTTCGTTTATCCAAATGTGTCTAAGAAACAGCTAATATAGACAAGAATGGAAACAGAGGAGACTAACAAGATAGTTAATTTACAAGAACAAATATCTTTAAAATCAACAGCAGAATCAATGTCTGTGTCAATCACAAAGCCACATCACATTTCCCTAGTTTGTAAAGGATTTCTGTGTGTGCAGTCATCCACTACTAGTTGTTCTTAAATCAAACAGCTCAAATCTGCTTTTTGTGTATGTGAAATTTTAACTGGTATTTTTCATATTAGATGCTTTTCAAGAAAGTTTGTGGTTACATCATATGCTTTTGCAAACTGCAGCATCTAAACGATGTACACGTTAGCTTTTCTGTCAACAAAGTTTGTGCTGTTACACAGATATCTATACTGGGCTAAATATATTTGCCTGCAAACAAAATATTCTTATTTTCATAAAATGTTAATCTTCCAGAAATGCACACGATCTGAGATTTTTTCTTCTTTTCCCATAGGGTTTATTAGTTCAACTTCTGAGACACAAATTGTGTCCTTATGCAACACAACACTTTTTTCAAAGTGAATGCCCTTAAGCTGTCTTGCCAATATGGGACACATGTTTATTTGGTCTGGAGATAAGAAACTCTGTTCTTGTAATTAAAGAAAACTGCAAATTATTAAACATTCATAAAAGGAGAAATATATGGGACATTCCTTCAAAGTGTAAATAAACTTTATACTTTTTTACTTATGATGACAGAATGAACAAGTTCCCCAGCCAGGCCATTATATTTTACAGACTTATTAGCATTGGTCACATAAAATCATCTTCACAAACACATCAGTATCACTAACAGTAAGCTTGGATTTAGCGAGTATTTAGTAGTCTATATAGTTCTTGTCTCATGATTATCTGAAAACAAAAAACACATTCAGAAATTGGAAAGTAGTTGCTTAGTTATCAGAGCTAGTGACTAGAAACTAGGTTAAGACCTGCACATTGTTCCCTCCTCTTCACAGAGAAAGCCCTCTAGGTTTATGGTGCTTTCAACCAAGCTGCCTACTCTACTGCTTATGTTGACTAAAATCAAGATGATTGCTTTCACTGCTATCTATCCACTCTGACAGTGGAATACAGGGCTTGCAGGCTTGCTAATACTTTAAGCATTTTCAGGACCAGTTTCTGGCAGTGAAGCCAGCTAGCATGGAACAGCCTACCTCCATAGTATCAAACACCTCCTTTAGCCTCTCAAACAGGAAGATAATATTCATGGTTGCTTTCCCACACTAATTCCTGACCACACTTGATAATTATTTGGGAGAACTCTAGTTGTCAAGATTAAGAAGTATGTTAGACTATTTCAACAATTTAACTGCACAAAGATGTGAGTTCTTGTGTCTGGGAAGATTCTCTGGTTCTGTTAATTGTACCAAAATAGAGTCACAGAGGACATCACTAAAGTACTTGACAGTTTTCAGTATCTTTCCATAATTTCAGGGATTATACATTGATTTATACTGCAGCAGAATGAGGAAAACAGACAGACACTGCTAGGCTGGTTTAAATACTTTATTTGTACTCATAATGAGTGGACTCAAGCTCAGTAATTGAATAGTTCAATTATTTTGACATTTATGTTTGTGGGGGAAACTAATTAGGAATGAAGTGCTCTGAGCCAGCAACTGCAGTTTTCTTAGCAGAGTGGTATGACAACTGTGGGTTGCAAGCCCTTGATAGAGACAGAAAACTTAAAATAACTCCTACAGGAATTGCTACCCATTATAACGATCTTTATTCCCAGTAGGTTCTTGTTCATCTCAAACTTAGAAATTTATTTCTAGTCCACTTGTCTGTTTTCAAGGGTTTGAGGGGGGTGTAGTGGTGCTTTCTGGGTTGGGGTTTTTTTTACAATCTTTGTACTGTCATCGAAACAAAAAATTATTATTGGAAGTTCTGCATCCTTAATAAAAGCATTTAATTAAGAATTATTTTTGATTTATTTTTTTATTTCATGTTTATTAGCATGCCTATGTTAGCAAACAGTAGGACATTCTCCAAATGTTCACAGAGATTTTTGAAAAGACTTCAATAATGCTATGTTATACTGTTCTTCATATGTAGTTAGGTATGTTTCAAATAAAGATGTTTGTCTTGAATAATATCCAATGAGTTTTCATCAATATTCAAAGTACTAAAAATCTTCCAGTCCTGTGCTATCCTTCTAGCCCCTTTCCTTATGGTTCAAATCAATTAGATTTTATTTTTTGTTACCCTTTAAGGCATTAGTCATGATCTGAAATGCAAAATGTTTCAACACAAAATATTCATAGGGTCACTCAGTCATTTGCTGCCATTTCTAGAAAGTTTCTAAGTATTCTGGTAAGACACATTTGTCTAGCAACAAACATTAAAGCTTTGTTAGGTCAAGAGTGAGATAATTCACAGTATGAATAACACATTCACAGAAATTCCTGCAAAGTTTCATTCTGGCAGCTGTATCTCTGATGGCAAGTCATACAGCAGAGTAGAAAAAGGTTCTATTTTCCCCAAACTAGACAGAATACTTCAGAACATATCATATTTGTCAATTAATTGACAAAATCAATTAATTGGGGTTTTTTATTATTTATTCAATAGTGATTTTGCTTACTGAATTGTAGTTTGCTAATGTTATATCAGACAGCAAAGTTAGTTTCTTGTAAGTAATAAAAGGTTTTTCATCCAATTTTTAATCTGGGTGGCAAAGCCTTCATTATAACAAAAGAGAAAAACTTAATTGTAAAAGGGAGATTATCATACTATCATTAACTTCTGAAAGTGTAACACTTTTAATGGAATTCACAATGTGATGTAGTAAAACTAAACAATTTTCTAAATGTGCCAGGAAAACCTCATAAACCTCCAAAGAAAGCAAGGAAAGGTTTCTTCTCCATCTACCAAAACCAGTGTGCTTAATGGTAATACTGTTTTGTAATTGACATATTTAGGAAAAGGAGACAGAATCCTTCTTTTAATAATGCTGATATAAAACCGGAGTAGATTAATTGACTGTGTCTGTAGTTTAAAAATTATACATGATCAGAATTCCCAACTTTTTGTCAGGCCGATGTGTCTTGTTTCATTTCATTGCAGCTAAATTTGCACATAAAGCTCCAGAATTCTGTTAATAGACAATGTGTGTGCAACTATGAAATATTCAGTAAATTTAGTTCTTAAATTGGACCACATGTCACAGGAGTCTATGTTTTCCATTAATTTCCTCAGAAATGTAGTGGTCATACTGTTAAGGTCATAGTCCATCACTTTGCATTTACTAAGTCTATCTGCAATTTTGTTGCCCAGACATCCAGTCTTGTAAGAATCTTCAGTAATTCTTCAGTCATCCCTGAATAATAAAGCATTAGTCTTACTTTCTCCTTTTAAGATAATTTCTGAACATGCTGAAGAGTTTTGAATATAACACAGATCTCTGTAGAACACCCAAAATTCCACTGTGAGACTTTTATCATCTGTTAATTTTTATTCATGCAATGTCCTGTCTTATATTAAAAAGATGGTCAGCTTTTTAATAGCCCTTTGCAGAGTGAGGTGCAAAATACAAAACTTGCATTTTGAAAACTCAGGTAAACTATATCCAGCATATCTCTATGCTTTCTGAAAACACCAAAAACACTGCCAAGGAGGGGACAGCCACAACATCCCTGGATAACCTGTTCCAGTGTCTCACTGCCCTAACATGAAAGAATTTCTTTCTAATGTCTAATCTAAATCTACCCTCTTTCAGTTTGAAATTGTTCCCCCTTGTTCTATCACTACATGCCCTTGTAAAAGTCCCTCTCCAGGTTTCCTATAGGCCCCTTCAGGTTCTGCAAGGCTGCTATAAGGTCTCCCCTGAGCCTGCTCTTCTCTAGACCTATTCATCCATGCTTCCACTAGTGCTACACTTTGTTGTAGTTTTCATAGAGGTATCCAGTATGCAGTTCCTTAGATGTCCATGAAAGAATTAAAAGATCTGTCAACCAACTGATTACTCAATGTATTATGTACTTGTCTAGCTATGCAAAGTATGTTACGCCAGAAAAAAACCCTCATGGGAAAAAAAAATGTATACACACGATACTCAGAAGTTTTTTTCACAAATCTTTATTTTCCCTAGGAGAATTATGCTCTCGTATAGTAAGACATGGTCATCATCAGGGACAATGTATAGTAGTACCTGAATAAAAAATAGTCAAAAGTCCAGAAGATATTCCCATTTATGTGCTAGGATGTGGACATTTAATGTCAATTGTTTAAAATATAAATAATGACAATGTAAATGCAGTTTTAAACTTTAATTTTCTGCTTGAGGAACAGTATTGTGAGTGTTTCACAATTTCTTTTTCTGGTTTGGTTTCTTAAAAAATATTTTTTTCTTCTATGTTAAAAGAAATATTTGTGCTCATACATTACTTGTTTTTAGACTTTATGATTCTCACCTGTCAAAAGTGATCTTAATGGAATGTCCTGGTCTTGCTTCAATCACCCATTCACAATTAAGTGAGTCCTTATAATATCCTGGCCACCCTGGTGGTAAGATAACACCACTTGATGCTGTCAAGTGTCCACCACATGGTGCTGAAAAAAAAAAGTATGTATACTTGTATGATACACAGTATTTCTAATGCACTATTATATATTCAAAGAACTTACAAAAATTGAATTAAAAAACATAAAAAAATAAGTTTAAAATACAACACAACTAAAATGTCTACATTATGAGTGCTTTGTTTTCTTCAGAATCATAACTCCTGCAATATGTTATCATAGCATATCATTATACATATCTTAATACACAGAGCATAGATATTGATTTTGCCAGCCTTCCTCCTATTGAAAATCACATTATTTCATTAAAAAATAATATATAATTATTTTTTAGATCTAGTATGAATCCATGTTTATGTGGAAATATCAGACAAATTGCTCCAAGTAATTTACAGTTAATTATTTTCATTGTACTGTGCCATCTAATACCTTTTTGAGTAATCATTCAGTTCAGTGAAACTGATTGTTATAAATATTCCATTGTATTATAGAACGGTTGAAGTTGGAAAAGACCTCTGAAAGTCATCTAGTCCATTCCCTGCTGAATACAGCAGACTGCATAGGACCATGTCCAGCCAGGATCATGACCTCCCTCCAAAGGCAGACACTCCACAGCCTCTCTGGGAAATCTGTTCCAGTGTTTGATTACTCTCATGTTTTTCTTACATTTAAGCAGAATTTCTTGTATTTCAGTTTGTGTTCATTGCCTCTTGTCCTGTCACTGGACACCACTGAGAATCTGGCTCCATCTTCTTCACACCATCCTATCATGTATTTATACAGATTGACAAGGTCCTTCCCGAGTCCTGAGCCTTTCCTTCTCCACCCTTGTATGATGTGCTCCAAGTACTTAATCATCTTTGTGACCCTTCACTGGACTCACTGCAGTATGTCCACGTCTGTCTTGTACTGGGGATCCCAGGACTGCAGGCAGCACTCCAGGTGTAGCCTCACCAATACTGAATTGTGGGCGAGGATCCGTCTTCACTCTTTGCCAGATTCTCTGGTCTCTCTGTCAAGGTTCCTCTTAACAGCAGCACAAGCATATTGTGTATAAGCCACTCCTAATTTTACAACATCTGTACAGTTGCTCAGAGTGCATTCTGTCCAAGCATTCAGATCATTACTGGTGATTTTAAACAGCATTGGAATCAATAATGACCCCTGGGGTATACCACTATGGACTAGCCTGTAGTGGGACTTTGTGCCACTGACCACAACCCTATGAGCCCAGCAGTTCAGCCAGTTTTCATTCAACCTTGCTGTTTGCTTCTCTAGCCCACACTTTATCAGTTTGTTTATGAGAATTTTATATGATACAGTGTCAAACACCTTGAGATAAAAAAATATTCATTATTTTCCTTCCTCAATCAGGCCAGTCATCTCATTGCAGTAGGCTATCAAGTTGGTCAGGCATGACTTCCCCTTCACAAATCCATGCTGACTGCTCCCAGTCACCATCTTGTTCTTCATTGTTTGGAAATAGTTTCCAGGAATATTTGCTGCATCACTTTCCCAGCAATCAAGGTGAGACTTGTAGTTCCTCAGATCCTACATTTTTTCTTTCTTAAAGATAGGAATTTGCTTTCTTCCAGTCATCAGGAACTTCCCTGGGTTAAATGACCTTCCCAAGCTGATTGAGAGTGGCCTTGCAATGTCATTGTCTGGCTTCCTCAGCATTCTTGGGTGCATCCTACCAGGCCCATTCCTGTATGTCAAATTTGTTTAAATATTCTCTAGCTAGATCCTCCTCCATAAAAATGAAAAAAGTATTGAAACAGGGTTATGAAGGTAATAGGGCTAGACAGGAAACATTTTTCAGAGCAAGATCAGAGGACTTCGGTGGAGGACTAAAAAACAACAGAAATGAAATGAACAAATTTTGGGAAATACAAGTCCTTTAAAAAATAGAGCAGTCTAAAACAGGAAGGCTTTCAAAGTCAGGTAAATTTATCTTAGTATCATTTGTATTACCCTCAGGTAGTCAGTGGTATCATTATCAGCAAATTCCATAATGCAGTGCAGGAAATCCTGCCACATGTCTTCTGTTTCTCTAAGTAGTGACAAGTAAACCTCTTATGCCATATGGAAATGAATAGTAACATGAACTTGTGAGTAGTAAATTAATATTCCTAGTTTTGATTTAATGTTTTTAACAAAAAAAATTGAACTAAGTGAGGTTATTTGATTTCATTCATGACTTGCATTTGTCTATGGGAAGTTAATCCAGATTTAAGTGGAAGAAAAAAGCAACCTACAAAACACAAAACATACACACTGAATTGTCTCTGGGGTAAAATGATTGGCCAGGAAAATAGCATTTACCTTACATGTATATAGTTAATTAAGAATGAAATGTATTCCATGGTGTTTTTTTAAATTATTTTTTTTCATATTAAAACCAAGAACAAGCAGAAGACTTGATCCTTACCTCATTATATAATATTTCAGGTGTTGCATATAGAGATTGTTAAGTATACAAAGACACAGAGCAGAGCAACAACAACAAAAAACAACACTTGCTCAGAAATCTAGGACAACTACAAGCAAAATAGATTATCTCTAAACTAACTAGCACATATGCTTGGTTCATACTCTAATCCAAACCCAGAAACTCCTTCAATTATCACCTAAAAAGAGAATCCACATCAGAAAGAAACACATACTGAATGTAACTTAAAAAGACTATAGTTCCTTCTATACCAAAACAAACAATAGGAAAAATTATATATATATATATATATATAAAAAATAATTAAATTCTTTCCTTATTAAAATCTAGGTAAACATCCTGCAAGGTTCAAAGAAAGAATAACTGAGCAGTACTTGAGTATTTTCTTAAAGACTCATTTCTGTATTTGTATTCTCAATCATGTTTTTCTTAAAGTGCTCATTTTGGGTCCTATATCTATGTGCTTATGGAAATAAAATTGTACAAATATTATATTGAATACTTTATCAATAGCGTATAGAGCTTCAAAATGAGAAAATATCTTCTGATGAAGAACATCACCCTACTCACTGCTTTGGAGTGGGCTGAAACCTGCTCCACTGTGTACCTCATTACATGGCTTAATCAGGATAAGAAATTCTTCTAGTACATCTAGGTTCACCTATTCTACTTCTATCAGACTGTTTACATGCTTTTTTCCAGTATGTCTAAATTTTCTTAGAAATGCATAGTCTTATGGGAACTCAGTTCTCAAATTACCCAAATAACAAAAACCATAAAAATTATATGATCCACATCCTTAAGTTACTGCAATGAAATTGAAATTAACAGAGGTGTGAGATTCACACCAATTAGAAGTTTTGTATTAATTTCTTCAAAAAAAGTATAATTTGAGTGTCTGACTATATATCCATTGTTTACCAAAAGGTATACAATTTTTTGAGCATTACTTTTAGCAAACACACTCTAGTTGTTTACAAAATACATTCATATGTCTTGCCTTAGAACCCACCATTACTAAGCTTCAAGGAATAAGCATAACTTTTCTTTTTTTTTCTCATTGTATTTCATACAAAAGAGAGATTTAATGATAAATACAGCTCATCATAGTCTGTTTATTCACCTAGGCAAGAACAAGCAGAGAAATTTGGAATTTTTGGAGGAATATAATGAATCTTAAACATATCTCTGATTTTCACCATATATCTCCTGAAAAATGTACTGCAGGTTGATACGTTATGTAAAGAAATTCAGGTAGACTTTCATTCTGAGAAAATTAAAGATGCAAATTTTTAAAAAGGACTTTTAAATAGAAACTTTACTTCACTTTTCTAGGTAATTGATAATTATGTTCTTCAGTATGCTACAGCCAAACCCATTATAACAGCTACAACTCACAACCCAGTAATGATGGTGACAACAACAATTTGAAAAAAAGTAGCTGGTTGCTACATTTTTAGAATGCTAATTTATTCCAAGAACATAAAAGCAAGCTATCTTGTTTCTATTATTGCTGTGCCATTTGACTGGAAGTGTGTTAAAATAAAATGAATGAATAACTTCAGCTACAGCAGTCTTATTTATGTGTGAAGTGTAAAAAGTGAGCTAAATAGTGTCATTATTCAAACTGTAGGTGCACAGTAAAGATTGTGCTCTCACCTTCACAACGTGGGACAGTAGAGCTCCATACTACATTTCCATCTTGCATAATACATGTTATGGATTCAGAGCCTTGGGTCTTCACAAAGCCATCATCACAGTGAAAGGAAACAGAACTTCCCAGAAGGAATCTGTCTCCAAAACGCCTCCCGTTTATAGGAATGCCTGGATCATGGCACTCATTCTGACCAAAGGCTGATAAAAACATAAAAAATATAANCTGAGGTTATTTGATTTCATTCATGACTTGCATTTGTCTATGGGAAGTTAATCCAGATTTAAGTGGAAGAAAAAAGCAACCTACAAAACACAAAACATACACACTGAATTGTCTCTGGGGTAAAATGATTGGCCAGGAAAATAGCATTTACCTTACATGTATATAGTTAATTAAGAATGAAATGTATTCCATGGTGTTTTTTTAAATTATTTTTTTTCATATTAAAACCAAGAACAAGCAGAAGACTTGATCCTTACCTCATTATATAATATTTCAGGTGTTGCATATAGAGATTGTTAAGTATACAAAGACACAGAGCAGAGCAACAACAACAAAAAACAACACTTGCTCAGAAATCTAGGACAACTACAAGCAAAATAGATTATCTCTAAACTAACTAGCACATATGCTTGGTTCATACTCTAATCCAAACCCAGAAACTCCTTCAATTATCACCTAAAAAGAGAATCCACATCAGAAAGAAACACATACTGAATGTAACTTAAAAAGACTATAGTTCCTTCTATACCAAAACAAACAATAGGAAAAATTATATATATATATATATATATAAAAAATAATTAAATTCTTTCCTTATTAAAATCTAGGTAAACATCCTGCAAGGTTCAAAGAAAGAATAACTGAGCAGTACTTGAGTATTTTCTTAAAGACTCATTTCTGTATTTGTATTCTCAATCATGTTTTTCTTAAAGTGCTCATTTTGGGTCCTATATCTATGTGCTTATGGAAATAAAATTGTACAAATATTATATTGAATACTTTATCAATAGCGTATAGAGCTTCAAAATGAGAAAACATCTTCTGATGAAGAACATCACCCTACTCACTGCTTTGGAGTGGGCTGAAACCTGCTCCACTGTGTACCTCATTACATGGCTTAATCAGGATAAGAAATTCTTCTAGTACATCTAGGTTCACCTATTCTACTTCTATCAGACTGTTTACATGCTTTTTTCCAGTATGTCTAAATTTTCTTAGAAATGCATAGTCTTATGGGAACTCAGTTCTCAAATTACCCAAATAACAAAAACCATAAAAATTATATGATCCACATCCTTAAGTTACTGCAATGAAATTGAAATTAACAGAGGTGTGAGATTCACACCAATTAGAAGTTTTGTATTAATTTCTTCAAAAAAAGTATAATTTGAGTGTCTGACTATATATCCATTGTTTACCAAAAGGTATACAATTTTTTGAGCATTACTTTTAGCAAACACACTCTAGTTGTTTACAAAATACATTCATATGTCTTGCCTTAGAACCCACCATTACTAAGCTTCAAGGAATAAGCATAACTTTTCTTTTTTTTTCTCATTGTATTTCATACAAAAGAGAGATTTAATGATAAATACAGCTCATCATAGTCTGTTTATTCACCTAGGCAAGAACAAGCAGAGAAATTTGGAATTTTTGG
>VZRW01007876.1:0-21939 GCA_013398125.1 Aegotheles bennettii | reverse complement strand
GATAATTATGTTCTTCAGTATGCTACAGCCAAACCCATTATAACAGCTACAACTCACAACCCAGTAATGATGGTGACAACAACAATTTGAAAAAAAGTAGCTGGTTGCTACATTTTTAGAATGCTAATTTATTCCAAGAACATAAAAGCAAGCTATCTTGTTTCTATTATTGCTGTGCCATTTGACTGGAAGTGTGTTAAAATAAGATGAATGAATAACTTCAGCTACAGCAGTCTTATTTATGTGTGAAGTGTAAAAAGTGAGCTAAATAGTGTCATTATTCAAACTGTAGGTGCACAGTAAAGATTGTGCTCTCACCTTCACAACGTGGGACAGTAGAGCTCCATACTACATTTCCATCTTGCATAATACATGTTATGGATTCAGAGCCTTGGGTCTTCACAAAGCCATCATCACAGTGAAAGGAAACAGAACTTCCCAGAAGGAATCTGTCTCCAAAACGCCTCCCGTTTATAGGAATGCCTGGATCATGGCACTCATTCTGACCAAAGGCTGATAAAAACATAAAAAATATAAGAATAGTAATAGTAATAATAATAACAACTGTAATAATAATAATAGCAATAATAATAGCAACAACATCCCCCCCCCCCCCCACCCTTTGACCCTAATTTGATTTAAACCATGAGTGGAACACTTTTTCCCTGCAACACATAGGAGGTCCAGAAGTACTAGCACTTTGGCTGAACTTAAACAAAGCATTTCCCAGGAATATGAAGAACTCCCAAATTAGGAACATCCTCATTTGTCACCTGTTTCCCACTATGGAGGCATTTGTGCTCTTAGATAATTCCAGCACATAATGTGTGTACCAAGCTCAGTGATATCACCTACTCTAATAAGCAAAGTGCGATGGAAGGATTGCATAATACCTAGGTGATCAGGACTCTCAGGAAGTTTGATCCCTGAGTATTATACTCCTGACTGCATAATTCTCCAGCTTCAAATAGAATTAGTAAATATTGTCCTTATTACAGTCTGTCCTGTGTTTGGTAGAACAGGATATGGAAAATTCTGAATAATCTCAAACAGACGTAGACCCAGAATTCAGGTCTCACACTTTCTGTTATATCTTTGATTCTCTACAGTCTTAGTTAAGATGTGGATCTCCCTTTTCTCTTCCCAACCCTTTTCAAAGGACAATAATTATCCCTTTCTCTGAAAGCAAAGGAACAATTTAGGCATGTAAGTCTTGAAAATGGTTGCAATCCTTGAATTCCCATTTTATGTGGGGCAACTTTCTAAATAATGCAAAGACACACCTTGGCTCTGAAAAAACACTGTTAATTGATTATCTTAACTGACACAAGATAGGAATAGCACAAGATGTGACAAAGACGATTTATTGTCAATTAAATTCTATAACCTTAGAAGATAATTTCTTCAACTAAAAAGATAATCTCCATATATGTAATGTCTTTGAATTACTAATAAAACTTCTAGAAGAGTTAGCAGTCTATGGCAAATGTAATAATGTTTTCTACATAACAATGACGTAACTAGAGTTTTCAATTCAGAGTACTCTTGAGTAATATACTTTCATATAAACAAAGCAAGAGATGGCTATCTGTAGCCAGATATTTTTTAGCCTGCTTTCCCAAAAAGTAAAGATTTATGCTTTCAGTATCTCTCTATATGTATGTAACTGCCAAGTCCACATGTAACAACTTTTGAACTTGTTGACCAATTGCAAATAAATTTTGTACTTTTGAGAATTGCATTGGAAAGGGATAAAAATAGGCTCACTAGAGATAAGCCTGGAGTGACACACCAATGTTTGTGGGATGATGTGCCAGCAAGCTCCTTCAGTCTGCTGTCTTAGTGGGGGCAGGAGGTGGAAAGCCATGCCAGCAGTAAAGACACAAGGGTTATTGGTAGGTTAGAAACCATGGAAGCACCTGAGACTGATCAGATAGGAATTAGGGCTTCTCCCCTCAGAATCACAGAATCACAGAATCTAAGGGGTTGGAAGGGACCTCGAAAGATCATCTAGTCCACCCCCCCTGCCAGAGCAGGGTCATCTAGAGTACATCACACAGGAACGCATCCAGGCGGGTTTTGAATGTCTCCAGTGAAGGAGACTCCACAACCTCTCTGGGCAGCCTGTTCCAGTGCTCTGTCAAAAAGGTCAGAAAGGTCTGTCAGAAAGGTGTAAAGATCAATAGTCTAACTGAAGTGTGTCTACACCAATGCATGCAACATGTGCAACAGACAGGAGGAGCTGGAAGCAATTGTGCAGGTAGAAAATTATGATATAGATGTCATCACAGAAACATGGTGGTATGACTTGTGCAGCTGGTGTGCTGCAACAGATGGCTACAAACCCTTCAGAAGAGACAGAAGAGGCAGTGGAGGTGGTCAGGTGATCCTGTATGTTAGGGAGTGTTTTGACTGCCTAGAGCATAATGATGGTGACAACAGGATTGAGTGATAATGGATAAGAACGAAGGGGAAGGCCAACAAGGCAGATATTATAGTGGTATTCTGTTATAGATCACTCAACCAGAATGAAGAGGCATACAAAATATTCTATAAGCAGCTCGGAGAATTCTCACAATTGCTAGTCCTTGTTCTCATGGAGGACTTCAATTTACTAGATGTCAGCTGGAAATACAATACAGCAGAGAGGAAAGTCTAGGAGGTTCGTGGAGTGCGTGGAAGATAACTTCCTGACACACCTGGTGAGGTATCCAACTAGGGAAGGTGCCACGCTGGACCTGCTGCTTGTGAACATAAGAAGGACTTGTGGGTGATGTGATGGTTGGAGGCTGTCTTGGGCAAACTCCATCATAAAATGATGGAGTTTTCCATTTTTGGAGAAGTAAGGAGGGGGGATCAGCAGAACTGCTACCTTGGACTTCTGGAGGGAAGACTTTGGCCTGTTTAGGAGACCGGTGGACAGAATCCAATTAGAGGCATTCCTAAAGAGCAAAGGAGTCCAGGAAGGCTGGACATTCTTTAAGAAGGAAATCTTAAAGGCACTGGAGCAGGCCATCCTCTTGTGCTGAAAGACAAGTCGTCAGGGAAGAAGAACAGCATGGTTGAACATAGGGCTTTGGTTGGAACTCAGGAAGAAAAAGAGTGTTAATGAACTCTGGAAGAAGGGACAGGCAACTTAGGGGGACCACAAAGATGTTGTGAGGCTATGCAGGGAGCAAATTAGAAGAGTTAAAGCCCAACTAAAATTTTATCTGCCTACTGCCATAAAAGACAATTAAAAATGCTTCTATAAATACATTAGCAACGAAAGGAGGGCTAGGGGGAATCTCCATCCTTTCTTCGATGTGGGGGGAAACATAGTGACAAAGGATGCGGAAAACACTGAGGTAATTAATGCCTTCTTTGCTTCAGTCTTCAGTTGTAAGACCAGTTGTTCTCTGAGTACCCAGCCCCCTGAGGTGGAAGAAAGGGATGAGGAGAAGAATGAAGTCCCCCAGAATCCAAGGGGAAATGGTTAGCAACTTGATACACCGCTTAGACACACACAAGTGTATGAGGCCAGATGAGATACACCTAAAGGTACTGAGGAAGCTGGCAGAAGTGCTCACCAAGCCACTTTCCATTATCTATCAGCAGTCTTGTCTAACCAGGGAGGTCCCAGTTGACTGGAGGTTAGCAAACGTGGTGCCCATCTACAAGAAGTGCCAGAAGAAGGATCTGGGGAACTACAGGCCTGTCAGTCTGACCTCAGTGCCAAAGAAGGTTATGGAACAGATAATCTTGAGTATCATCATGAGGTACATGCAAGACAACAGGGCAATCAGGCCCAGTCAGCATGGGCTTATGAAAGGCAGGTCCTGCTTGACAAACTTGACCTCCTTCTATGACAAGGTGAGTCTCTACTCCCCCTCTACTAGTAGAGGTTCCCCCTCTATTCCACTCTTGTGAGACCACATCTGGTGTACTGTATCCCGTTCTGGAGTCCCCAGAATAAGGAGGACATGGAGCTGTTAGAGTGAGCCCAGAGGAGGGTGACAAAGATGGTCAGGGGGCTGAAAAAGCAGCCTTTCCTTTTCCTTTTTCCTCGGAAAAGAGGCTGGGGGTTGGGGTTGTTGGGACTTGGGATTGTTCAGCCTGGAGAAGAGAAGGCTCCAGAGAGACTTTCCAGTGGCCTTCTAGTACCTGAAAGGGACCTACAGAAAAGCTGGAGAGAGGCTTTTTACAAGGACATGTAGTGATAGGATGAAGCGTAAAGCTTTCAAACTGAATGAGGGTAGATTTAGATCAGACATTAGAAAGAAATTCTTTCCTGTCAGAGTGGTGAGACATTGGCACAGGTTGCCCAGAGTCGTTGTGGCTTGCCCCACCCTGGAAACATTGAAGGCCAGGTAGGATAGGGCTTTGAGCCACCTGGTGTGGTGGAATGTTGTCCCTGCCTATGGCAGTGGGATTGGAACTAGATGATCTTTAAGGTCCCTAGGTTATTGGTTGGATTTGATGATATAAAGGTCTTTTCCAACCCAAACGATTCTATGGTTCTATGGTTGTCTAAGATAATACATTCTTAAAATTCTTAAATAAACTGTAGCCAGAGAGAAAATGATTCTTAAATTACTGCAGTCCTATGGGAAATACTTCTGCAGGAGATCAACTATGTTCTTAGACTCTAGAAAAAGCTGAGAGAGTAACAACTATGTGTATCCTAAAAAAGACATTTATACTCTTAGGGGTCTATATTTTTAGATACCACATCATCAAACTGGAAGATAAAATGTAAAAGTAAAGCAGGTTCCCAGAGCCATTTATTTGCAATGATATTCTAGCTGTTTTTTTTACTTCTATGCTTTTCAGAAGAATATCTTCATATCTGGGATCTAAATTTAACACCTTTGTGAACTTATTCCTGTGTGTTCCATTGAGAAGTATATTAAAACACTTACACTGGATGCTTTGATCTGAATGATCTGGGCTTTAGTTACATGCTATGCATTTATGCAGTGTCAACCAAAAAGGCACTTAAATAATGAAAGGAATTCTTCAGCACTATCACAATTAAAATAAATAGATGATAAAGATTCAGATAAGCTAAAGAATATCAGGAAGACAGCTGAAAGGAATGCAAGTATAGAAGCATTACAATTTACTTTTGTATTATAAATAAAAACATTTTCTATTTTTCATTATTATGAAGATAGCTTGATTTTAAGACTATATATAAAATAAAACAGAGGTTCTTACTTGTGTAAGTGATATTAAATCCTCTTCCAGTAGTAGAGTGATCCGACTGAAATTCAAGTCTTACTATGTGCCCACTGCTAGCCAACTGAGAAGGGACCTCATTCCCAGAAAAAGTGCCAAGAGGTGGTAAATCTGAAATTCTATCATCTTTCACTGTAAGGTAGTCAAACTGTGGTTCTACATCAAAGTCGTTGAAAATCAGATGGATTCTGCTTCCTGGCTCTGAGATAATCAACCAAACACAGTTCATATTGTTCCCATACTCCTCAGGATAATTTGGAGAAAGAATAATTCCAGATGGTGTGGTGAAATTGAAGAAACAGGAGACTAAAGAAAACAACAATATATTCTCAAAACACTATCCATAAATAGTATAAATGCTTGGTTTTGCATTTTCTATTCCTGTGGAAAAGGATGCTTTTGAAGCCTGGATGTCAAAACTACTACACACACAACCTGGAAACATTCAAGACTATCAGAACATTTCTCCAATATAACGTGTCAGTTTTGTATGTTTTTATTTCCCCAAGTGAGGCTAAGTGACTGCACCAGGCCTGCAAGAGATTATTAGAAGCATGTAGAGAATGTCAAATAAAGCAAAAGTAATGCCTGATGTGTAAGAATTTGGAAAAATTGGCAGGTTTGTTCTGAAATGAAAATGCAACCTCCAAATTTAAATGTGTTATTTTTCCAAAAGAATATGCATGAAAATACATTTGGCAATCCAAAAATCAAACACAAGGGCCGGTTTTGTCCATAGTACGCAAAGTTCATGCTGATGCAAATAATAGTAGAAATTTGGATGTGATCTGATCGAAAGCTCTTAGGAGTATATTTTACAAATCTATTTTACATGTAGTTTCCCTTCAACAGCACAGGGCAATTAAAAAAAAAATTATTCGCAGCTCTTGTCCTTTTTCACTCCTTTGGGCCAATTTTCATCAAGACAATTCCTAACTGATTTCAGTCATGAGCTTGTGGCTGGTACTTTAGTGAGAAGTACAGTACATTCAGAAAGAGGAAGGCTCACTGCATATTAATTAACACAAAGTATCACAATTAGTCAGATCTTCAAATGTGTCAAACAACTCAATATTTTAAGTTTAGGTTCCATTATCTTTCACAGGGCATGCGCACATCAAACAGTGCAGCACAGTAAAATATTCCACACTATTGCCTACAGAAATTAATATATCTACCCAATGCGTAGCACCATGAAGAAACATAGCTTCTGTCTTCAAAGGGAATTGCAGTCACAGTGTCTTTGTGTCCAGGTTTTATGTGCTTAGACATATTTCAGCATTCATGGGCCTATAGAGATTTATTCCAGTCCAGAGCAAGTTACTCTGTGTAAGTCCTGTGCCAACCCAGCTGCAAAATACACACATGTCCAGGGAGAATTGGACACTTCAGTAAGGTTGTTTTGAAAATCCAGTGTTGAATTATAAGACTTTTTATAGGAAAAGCTAATGTGGTCTGAAGAACTGAAGTGCCTAACATACCTGTGTACTAAAAAGATTTACTCCTCTTTAACATAGAAGAACATGAAAACAGAAAAGGTAAAAAATCCCAAAAACCTCTCATTTAAATCCATCCAGAACCTTACATACAAACATATTTTAAACAAAACAAACATTTCTTTTAAAACAAAATTCACAACTAATGATCTTACCCACCATTTTTCCATGTTGGATATCCTTATATTCCTTGTATTAATTTCTAAGATTAATTAGGATATCAGAAAAACATACTATTCTTCTCTTACATGGATCTGTAGACTGTTTTGCACTGCCAGAATCAATGAGTATGTGTCACAGGGTGTTTTTGAATACTTGTATGCTATTAGGATTTGCTCATTTAGAGTATAATTCAACACACATTTACATTGAATATTAAATAGTTCAGTTAAATATGAAACAAGGGGAAAGAACATTCTAAAACAGTCTTATGTTATGCTCCTCATAAATGAGCTATTGTTGAGCCAACTAAAAAAGAAAACATCATCAAGGTCTTTTGAATTGCTTTCCTGCTGGCTAGTCACAAAGCCTAAAAAAAGCAAGAGGTTAAAGTCAGAAAAATAATAATTAAAAAAATATTCTTACAAACACAGCTGGGTTTGTTGCCAGACCACTGGTTGTTTTGTTGACATGTAATCATTCTTTCTCCCACCAGTTCAAAAGCTGCTTGACATTCATAGGTAAGTGTGTCTCCATGTTGAAAACTGCTGCCAGTCCTTTTTCCATATGATGGGATTCCAGGGTCTCCACAACCTCCTTTCTCAATTTCTGAGTATAAAAAATATCAAATACATAATAATATGGAAAATATACTTGCAAGCAATTTACATGTCAGTATCAGAAATAAATTCAAAATATGGCATTATGCCTTTAACTAATATTTACAGCTGAAAGTGAATGAGAGGTAAATGCTGTAAAACTGCCTCTAAGATGACCTAGGGTTTTCAGTCTTGTTACAAGTTAATAGCTTCCATACCTGCATTGCTGAAGATAGCAAAATATTCATGTTTAACTGCATGGCTGCAGTGAATGACAGTATTTTAAAATGTAAATTATAAAGGCATAGATTCTAACCATGGAGACATAGAATTATAGAAACATAGAATGGTTTGGGTTGGAAAGGGCCTTTAAAGGTCATCTAGTGCAATACCCCTGCAATGAGCAGGGACATCTTCAACTAAATCAGGTTGCTCAGATTCCTGTCCAACCTGATCTTGAATGTTTCCAGGGATGGGGCTTCTACCACAGCCTTCTAATACCTGAAAGGGGCCTACAGGAAAGCTGGAGGGAGACTTTTTACAAGGACATGCAGCAACAGGATGAGGAGTAAAGCTTTCAAACTGAAAGATTTAGATCGGATATTAGGAAGAAATTCTTTCCTGTCAGGGTGGAGAGACACGCACAGGTTGCCTAGAGTAGTTGTGGCTGCCCCCTCCCTGGAAGCATTGAAGGACAGGTGGGATGGGGTTTTGAATCACCTGGTGTAGTGGAAGATGTCTCTGCCCTTAGCATGGAGGTTGGAACTAGATGATATTTAAGGTCACTTCCAACCCAAGCCATCCTATGGTTCTATGATGAAAAAGCAAGTGCAACAGCCTCAGAAATTATCTGAATAACATAAGGATGGATCTTATGAAAAGGTGAACCATGGAGTGAGGCAAAAGACAGTAAAAGACATTGTAGAAAGTCATTAAATGTAAGAGAAAGAAAAATAGATAGCTGGAAAGGAGAATGAAGAACAACTTCACTTTTCCAGAAAAACAAACAAACAAACAAAAACACAGCTAGATAACAAGAACTTAAATAAAATTAACAACCATTTAAATTAGCAACACATGGAATCCTAATGAAGAATTGACATAATAGAAAATAAATGCATTAAAAATAGATAAAAATAATATTTTAAGGCATAAATGTGAATAAGGAATTATCATTAGGCAAAAAAACCGCTTCAACTAGCTTAGTATTTACATTTTTTAGCCTAGTCCTAAAAATTTGTTATACAAATGATATTACAGAAAAAATAGTTGATCAATAGTAGCAATAGTAGTTTTCAGATGCTGTAGCCCTGTGACATATTGCAGGTGTACATGTCTTCTTGTGCGTGTATACCCACAGAAGCACTGCTTTTTCTCATACTCTTCAAAGGTAAAAGCAAACATCAGAATTTCAAGCCTACGTCAGCTGAGAATTTTGTTAATGTTATATGGGAAGACCTTATTTTCCCTAAGTATCCACTTCTGTACCTTCCAATGAGTGTTCCTCCTCTTTAAAGACCAGGAGTGATGAGTCCAGTTTCATCAATCAAAACGGAAGATTAAAAAGAATTTCATGCATGCAATGTGTTGGAGCTTGAAGACTGGTATGTTTCTAAAGTTATAGAAGCAATCAGTGCTCAAATTAAAATGTTAGCTTTAGAAGCTATCCATGGATGTGGATAAAGAGGGAGAAAGATGTTTTGTTAGCATTTGAAATAGGAAAGGTGATTACACTGCAACTAAGCGTACTAATATTAGTGCAGTCTGGACTTCTGAATAACTTCACTTTATTCTATTTCAGTAAAGAATAAAAGAGGCAAGGAGAAAATATTGCTCTAAAAACATTCTCTGGAGAAAAAAAAAAAGAAAAAAAAGGCAAGCATCTTTAGACCCTACACTCCTATATTCTATCTTTGCAGGACAAATCCTGCTCTCCAGGGTTGCACTCAGTCCAGCAACCTTTAGAATTTTTTGAGGATGCACATTTTCCACTGAGATCTCTAAGAAAATGTTTCACTCTTTGATGAACTTTGAGACTTTACTGCATGTGCCCCCCCCTTAATCTACAAAGCGCTTCCTGTTACTCTTATCTAAGATTACAATTCTTTTGCTCTGCCTACTTCCTTCTTTGCTCCTGTCTTCTCATCCACCTGAGAGTTCTGGGCCATGCTTAAAGAAAACACACTTTCTGTCTTTTCAAAGACCTTGACCTGACCAAGGCTTTAGCAACAGGGACAAGGCAAAAAAAGACTTTTTCCTCCCTAATATAATACACTTTCTGAGGATAATAACCTAACATAAAACTACTCTGCAGACAAATAAAAGAAGCTTAGAATTCACTCTAAGATACTCCATATACCCATATGAAAATGGCACATACCTAAATGTACCTGTAAATATTTTGCTGGGATAGTACATAGTTAATTAAAATTAATGTTTTATTTTCAGGAAATGTAATTAAACAACTGAAATTTCACAAAAGCATGTTACAGTGTCTTCATGGGCATTTTTAGCCATCTATGTAAATATCATCCATGTAAATACCATCCATGTAAATATCAGGAAAAACTTTTTCACTGTGAGAGTGACAGAGCACTGGAACAGGCTGCCCAGGGAGGTTGTGGAGTCTCCTTCACTGGAGATATTCAAAACCCGCCTGGATGCATTCCTGTGTGATGTACTCTAGGTGACCCTGCTCTGGCAGGGGGGGTGGACTAGATGATCTTTCGAGGTCCCTTCCAACCCCTTAGATTCTGTGATTCTGTGATTCTATGTGGTTTTACATAGATAGACTGGATTTCTCAGTTGAAAAATTTCATTCAACATCTTGTTTTTCCACTTTCATGCCCGGAAGAAAACGGAAGAAAGAAAAGTTGGATTTTTCTAGGGATGTAAAAATGGAGGTTTTTGGTGAAAAATATCCCTCTGAATACTGCTTGTCAGTGGAGGTTATCTGCACTAACCTAAATAAAACAGCAAATTGCTATAAGAAATTCCTACACCTGTTACAATTATTTGTAATCATGCTTAACTATGGCTTTCATAGAGTCACTGGTATACAAATAAAATACTTTACCTTTTCATGACAAAGACATTTGCCTAAAAACAAAAATAAGTGACTTTAAAGTATTTGATAAGTAAAGCGTTACTAACATTATGCCTGTTTGTTTTGGGTTTGGTTTTTTTTATTTACTTCCCTTATGTTTCCATGCACACTGGAAAATACTATGATCTTACATGATGTTTGTCCACAACATTAAAACTGTCTTATTTGTTCTATCATGTATTTAGACCACTTAGAGCATCAATTCTGTAGTTTCCAGATTATTATTATCATTAATGAAGCTAAGAATAAAATCTTAAGTGCTACAGTGAAATAGGATCTAAAGAAAAGATCTTGAAATGTCTAGTCTTGAAAGACTAGATCTTGAAAGAGTACTTATTCTGATTGGTACCTCCGGGGTGTAAAACTGCTGTGCAACACAAGTCTTGAGTTCTTGAGAAAGCTGTGTGATTTCTATAAATATTTACAATTTGATGCAATGCATATATACAGATGTGGTACGCCGACTATTGTTAATTTCCAGTTTAGAAGGAAAAGTTCTGGATGTGTGCTGGGGTAGTGCCCACCATGATTTCCTAATTACATTTCATCCTGGATAGAGATTACACATGTCCTATGAATAACTCTACTTTGTGTAGCTTTAGTTAAAGTCGTCTATTCCAATCAATTACTTTTTAAAAAAATAAAAATAAAAATAAAAATAAAAATAAAAATAAAAATAAAAATAAACCCCACCATGAAGAGATTCCTTCTATGGCTTTTAATATGAAGTTCATAGTCCTGTGCAGGGAGTGGGATGTGACAGGAAAATATTTATAAAGCAATAACAGTGAATGGTTTTAACTCATTGCAACATCCTGAAATATTGGACTTGGACTTACACTGAGGGAGAAGCTGAAAAAGGTTTGTTTTTTTTTTTTCAAATAGCACAAGTAAGGAAGAAAAAAAAGTAAATGTACATTTCTGTTGTTCCTCTCAGGCTATATATTCTGGCGAAAGCACACCAAAACTCTATCCAAACTATGGAGAAGCAAACAGATCGAGTATAATATTATTTTATATAATTGCAGTCTTGACAGATCACAGAATCACAGAATTCTAGGGGTTGGAAGGGACCTCGAAAGATCATCTAGTCCAACCCACCCTGCCAGAGCAGGGTCACCTAGAGTACATCACACAGGAACTCATCCAGGCAGGTTTTGAATGTCTCCAGGGAAGGAGACTCCACAACCTCTCTGGGCAGCCTGTTCCAGTGCTCTGGCACTCTTACAGTGAAAAAGTTTCTCCTTATATTCACATGGAACCTCCTGTGCTCCAGTTTGCAACCATTGCCCCTTGTCCTATCATTGGTCATTACTGAAAAAATCTTGGCTCCATCATCCTGACCCTCACCCTTTACATATTTATAAACATGGATGAGGTCACCCCTCAGTCTCCTTTTCTCCAAGCTAAAGAGACCCAGCTTCCTCAGCCTTTCCTCATAAGGGAGATGTTCCACTCCCTTAATCATCTTTGTGGCTCTGTGCTGGACTCTCTCAAGCAGTTCCCTGTCCTTCTTGAATTGTGGGGCCCAGAACTGGACACAATACTCCAGATGTGGGCTCACTAGGGCAGAATAGAGGGGGAGGAGAACCTCTCTTGACCTACTAACCACCCCCTTTCTAATGCACCCCAGGATGCCATTTGCCTTCTTGGCCACAAGGGCACATTGCTGGCTCATGGTCATCCTCCTGTCCACCAGGACCCCCAGGTCCCTTTCTCCTACACTGCTCTCCAGCAGGTCAGCCCCCAGCCTGTACTGGTGCATGGGGTTGTTCTTAAACATGAAAAATTAATGATGAAATAAGGCAACTCAAACAAATGTGAGCTAATAGTACTCTGCTTTCTAGAAGTTCCTTGGGCACTAAATCATTCTTTGGACACTGAAAGGAAAAATAAAGATCCTTTGAAAACACTATACTAATACCAAGCCTACAAGTGAATTATAAAGGAACTGTACTTTTAAAATTTTTCCATGAAGTGTGCACAATTTCCTACTCAAGAAAGGATTGACCATGGCTATGCTGGCCTGGAAAGGTCAGAGGAGAAGGGAAGGTACTAAGGAGTAGAACATCAGTGTGTAATTAAACCCAAAATTATTTAAAATGCAATAAATTACATTTTTTTAAAAAGCTGCAAGGTCATATTACAGACCAAATCTGTGGTCAAGGAAGGTCATTTGTAATACTCTCTGAATTTCATTCCTTACTGAAAATATACTATGTTACCTACTGCATTAATATGATGTTTTTCACCTAATGTCAGCACATACTGTATGGCTTGATCTGCACAAATACCCCATTTAATATCATTAATTACCTTTTGCACTTAGAAATCTTCCCTTTACAATGGTCTATGGGCTATGTTCAGAAAACACAAAGACTGTACAGTTTGAATATCCATTTTCTAGTAAATGACATTAATTCTTCATTAATAAAATAAAATTGAGCAGTACTGTACACTCAGAAGTGTTTAGATGCGAAACAGAGCATTCAAGTACACAAAATACTAAATTAGATATCCTTATAGCTTTTCATTAACTAAATTCAGCAATTCATGCACTTAATAGATTCTGAATGGATCTTATATTTATATACTACCATATATACAACAAATAAATTAAATTTTAAAAAGCCTGAACATTTTTATCAACAATGTTTTGGATTACAAAGTATTTATATTTAATAGCAATGTAAAGATAAATAATTATTTTATCTTGAATAATAATCTAAATTGCCAATAAAACAAGAGAACAATGTAAAAAGGTAGCTCTGGAGGATATGATGACTTTGTAATAGGTGGAGGTGTTAGGATGTCAAATCAGTTTCAGTAAAAGTGTGGAATTAATGCCTGTTTATGAGATGAACGGGTAAATCTCACAGCTGGTGAAAGGACTTGGAAAGAATAAAAGTACTGAAGTACTTTGAAGCAACTCTTTAGTGAAATAAAACAATTATTTACAGAGGATCTTACTAATAGGTATCTGCATATCTGAATGAAAGACTTCAATTGTTGCTCTGTTGTTTAATATTTCCCACAGATCTTACTTTAGTAACAACAACTAGTATGAATTGTATTTTTTGTAGTATTTAGGATTCAAATTTAATTGTTCATTTGAAATCATGTCACATTAGGAATTACTTCCATTTAGCCCTTGGTAATCAACAAAGTCACATTTAAGAAATTCAATAAATGTTATAATGAAGGCACAAATGATGCAGAAACTGTTTAACGACCCAAACCTGACTACACCTTTCATCTCTTGGTGAATTTTTTCAAAAAAAAGCATATCAATAGACTCACCCAAATCCTAAAATCTTCAATTGATTTAATGAGATTATAATAAGAATCTAGTTTAAATTAAAAGGATGAAAAAATGCATTTGAACCAGAAATTATAGGTTTGGGTTTATTTTTAATCTCAACAACAGCTACAATGAATCAACTATATAAATATATTATGAAGTGGTTGCATTTAATTCAAGTACAGCATTTATGGCACTGGTTTTACCAAATAAGCTTACACACTGTACTGTGAATTAGCAGTGGTGGAGGAGGTCTACAATGACCTGGACAATAAGCAGGCCTTCAAGGACCTGGATGATATCCAGTGCAGGTGAAGGTCTGTATTGAGCACACCAATGTCATACACCAGCAACCTGGTGATAAAGGACTGGGCAGACATCGAGGCACCAACTGGCAGACTGTAAAGATTGGCCTGTCAGCTTGGACAAAATAACTTCCATTCACCTTCGACGCTACAGGCTTGCATCTCAGCTAGGGAAGGACTGTCCCACCAGGTCTGGACACTCAAAGGAAAGGTGGAGAGTATCTCACCCTCCTTGTTCCTACAGGTCTTAACCCACAACACAGACACAAATATCCATAACTAGGAAAAGAAAGACAATTTCATTATAAAGTTAGACAAATTATTATTTTCAAAAACTTAGGAATCTAATTAATCTGGGTATTGATATATCACCACACATGTGAATAAACAATATATGAAAACATACTGCGTGTTTTCATTGAGAAATACCAAAAGAAACATGAAGGCTTTAAAAAATAAGACAGTACAGAGCTGTTCCTGGAAATGCATAAAAGAAAGAAGAGTTGATGCACAGTTCTCTCTTCCCACTGTGACCTTGCTATGTCAGTGCTTCTGTCCAAGGCTGTTCTTAGGCCATCCACTCTGCCTAAAGCTCTACTGGTAAATAGAGCAGGGACAAGGGTGAGCTTTAGCACTGGATTTCCAAACCCTTGCTGCATGAGCTTTAGCATGCTTCCTGATGATGCCTACCAGCACTTTCTGAGGCACTGTCTGATTCAGGGACAACAAGCACCAGGGACCATTCCAAATAGACTGGATTGACAAGACTCCATCAAGTTTTCATCCCTGTATTCTACAAAGTCCTCCAGCACCACTCCATGGGCTTTATATTTTCATCCATACCTCACCACATCCCAAAGCGTTCAGTATATACTCTCAGTTTCCTGGTAAGAAAACATGAATCATGGCCTGCCATGTAGCATGCACATCATTAATACACTGAAATAACATTCTCTTGACCTGCTTCAAGATAGGTACATAAAAATACACACACAGACACAATTTGTCTGTGGGTAAACAAGGCCTCTCCTTAGGGCCATGTAATGTGGATGTATCACCAGGCCAATAACACAGCCCCTGGCCACATTTTATTTAGTAATACAAATCTAAGTAGTTTCTGGGTTGCAACAAACTCCACATTGTCTCTTCTGGGTCTTTATGGAAAAAAAAATTAAATTGTCAGTTCTCTATTCCTGTAAGGAGTCCCAACCTCTACTGTGCTATAAGATTCCTTCTAGCTTTGTGCATTCTAGCCCTCTCTGAGTTGATCCTAGAATGCATTATAGAAATTTGTGATAGGAAGGGATGCTCAGTGAAGGTGTTTTCTCCTCATTCTTGTAAATGATTTTTTTTTCTTTTAAATAAATAATATTTACTAACATACAGAAAACAGTTAACAAACAAGGTATCATAGGAGTTTCCTAAACCATTTCTCATAAAATTATGAAAGTCAGAGCCAATTTTAAAATTATCTTTTCCCCTTCATTTTTTTGTCAGATGGCTACCTGACAACCCAACTTTGTTCTTTATCTGATGTTGACATGCTTGGTTGTATTGTGTCATCTTATGATATAGAATAGATTTCTAATGATAAAAATATATGTTCTGTTTGTCAGCTGTGAAATTGGAAATATTATTGTGTTATGGATTAGTAAAAAGATTTACTACATTAAATGATATACAGGCTATTTTTGTCAGCAAATAGAAAGTGGAAAAATGCAAAACGAAAATGTGATGTTGCTAAGTTAATAGGTAAAGAAATTACTTTTTCAGAGAGATAAAACTAAAGGTCTAAATGTGAATTATACTCCATGCCAGAATATATTTGTGTTCAAATACAAATATGAATTATACCAATTATCAGATTAATTGCTAAGAAGGTAAAATAAAATGGGAGTCTAATTTATAATTGTTTGTATTAGTTCTCTCAAAGCACTGCTGTTATTTCAAGTATTGATCTGTTTATAAATAATCAACACAACAAAATTACAAATAATTCTACAAAAACATCAAATGGAAAAATATTTTTTAAAATTATGTCTACCAACAACATAATATTTTTATTTTTCTTTGAAAATTATTTGTCAAACTTAAAAGAATATTAAAACCAATCTTTAAAGTTGGAAACAAAGTTGTCATATGAGTTGGGCATATTTTTATGAAAAATTGAAGAGAAAAACTTATCTGTGAAAGAAAGTTGGATGGACTTCAAGTCTCTAAGCCAACTATGCTTAAATTTATATATGTATATATGTTCATCTCTGTATATACATGTATATTTGTATTTATATTGATTTTATTAAATAATGCAACTGCTAGACCTTGTTAAACTATATACTTTATAATTATTTTCTGATAATTAACAAAAAATGTATCATTACTGACAGGATAACTGTTTCATCAGGTACAATAAGCTTTCTTAATCATGGCCTTACATTGTGATGCTCACAAATTAACAGGAAGTACACTGCTGGAGATGCATGCACTTTTTTATAATATCATAACTGTTCTTTACTTATGAAGATTTTATTTTGTGTGTTCCATGTGCATTATTTTAAAATTTGGCAAAATTTCAATGAAAAGCGGTTTTATAAATGACATTTAGGAAGGATCATCAACTAAAGGCGCAAGCTCTAGGCTTGTAAATCAAGCCACACTGAGAGACAAGTAGAAGTACTCGTTCAGGTGTACCATTGTCCTCAGATTACTGTAGTTTAATCCTCCTCAGAGGATTTCTATTCTACTTTCGAAGAAGATTAAGTTGCGGTTATGAAGGGTTGTAATGTCACTGAAGGAGAGCCCTTACATAGGGATTTAAAGTAGATTACTCAGATAAATCTGTAGTTTAAATTTATTGTACTTTTAAAATTTTCTCTTTCCTGAGCACCTCCCTGCAGAAACAGACATTAACTGACATTTTCAAAAATAGGGCAAAAAATAAAGGGAACTCCCACTCCTTTGGTTTTATCATTGGCTTTGATCAAAAGAACCCCAGATTTATAGCTGGGTGTATCTTAAGAACAAGAATAGATCTTTATGTATTATAACAATAAATACAAGTTAAATTATTTTTAAATCTTATTTAAAATGTAGAGAATTTATTTTGAAGTATGAAATGTATGTGTAAATGTGTAAATGTATGTGAAATGTGTATTAACACATACAAGAAAAACACACATGAAAAATTTCAGGTAAATTTTGAGGTGAGAAAATATTCAAATCCTTTGAAATTATATTATTAAGTGAAATGAACTTCATATATCTATAAATGTATATACATGCATTTTTTTACATTTTAAAATGGCTGTCATAAAAGCTTAACTGAAAACAAGATTTTGTCCACAATGTCTTTTTATGGTCAAAGAAACATACTTCTTTGGTTTGTCATGAGAATGTATGTTTGATATTTTTCTACTTATCAAATTTCCCTGTTTTTCACAAAAAGAACTAGTAGTATGCTGACACTATGCATATATATACACAGAAAATACTGTGGAGTTAAAGTCTGACTCAGCACAAAATTATCTTTGATCACCCACATTTTAAATAGAAAACGTTTTATTAATTTTTTTAATTTTAGTCTCTTAGAAAAAATATATTTTTCCTACAGTTCTAGATTAAAAAAAAAAGAAACATTATAATCACATTGTGTTTTGTGTTAGAGAAACAATTTAGATATTTAAGACTATTTTTAAAACAATTATTTCTTTAGAGTTTATTTACTTCAGTGATAATGTATCATTTTTAAGAGCTCATTCACACATTTCTTCAGAAAGATACATATAATGAAAATACCAATGTTAAAATCTGTGGACTCGGTAGTGTTACAATTACAGTTGGACTCAATGATCTTAAGGATATTTTCCAACCTAAATAATTCTATGATACTATGAATACAGTCCAATCTGTATCAGCCATCATACCATTAAAACAATTCTTCCATTAGCACTGCAAAAATGATGGTAACTTAAATGAAAATAGAGAGGAAAATAAAATTTAATCTTAATGGCACCACTGGGGAGGCAATATGAAAGGAGCATTTAAAATCAAGTGTTTAATTCTTATAACCAGAATGCAGGTGTCATGCATCAAAAGTCTTCCAAGGTAAAGGGCAATGCAATTTTCATGGCTTGATACTGCTAATGAAAAAATACATAACACTGTCACAAAAATACAATACTTTTATAAGGATTTCTCATAGTATTGCTCAAAGGAAAAACTCATAACATTCTATCTGTTGCTGTCTTGCTCTGATGTATCTTTCTTTCAGACCATTGTTTGCAGAAACTTAAAAAATGATGGAGGATGCTTAAGAGTGCCAAAAAATCTCAGTTGTATATTTTAACAAAACATTCTAAGTCCTTCACCAATTTCTGCAATATGTAAGGCAAATTAGTAAACTAGAATTATTTTGGCTTAAAAGAGTGAAAGGACTAACTTTTTAGGTAATGTAGGTGGACAACTAAATTCATAGAGTGTTGCATTTTCTATATTAAAAACAAGTATCAAAAAGCAAAGAGACAAAGTATTAATTGGTAAAAAAGCTATAGCAAATTCCCGTTTAATTAAATTTATTAAGTTGTTCTAACAAACTTTCAACTGAGCTGTACCTGATAAGAAGTAAATACTGGGATTTATGTTTCAAAAACTTATATTCAACTCTGTTCAGTTCCGTTGTTGGGCTCTTTTTTTTTCAGTTGGAGGAACAAAGTACAAAGAAACACCTGCCAGAAGTAAAAATCAAGCAAACAAGCAAACCCCCATAGGATCAGTTAATGTTTATATTTAATTCTCATGTCTATCTCATTAGAAAATTATTAGAAAATGTCTGTAGTATTTTTAAAATGTGTTGCTATCTAGTCTTGAAAAAGAATAATCAAATGTTAATAATGTTTTTATAAAATATGTCCATCGTAAACCTTTAATTAAACTTTAATTAGAATCTGGAAATAACATTTATGTTAAAGTCAAACATACTGAATAATTAACCTGGATGAAAACTCTATAACATTTTACTTTTCTGTAATGTAATAAAATTATCTGAGCTGTTTTCTGCATGGAACGTGTTTAATTATGTTTAATTATGATGCAAAACTACTTTCCAGAGAAATTTGACTAGAAAAACAATCTTCACTGGCTGAGCTAAAACACAAAAATTGTCTCTTATTCAGAGACAACATGTTATTATTTCAGTGTACAATATTTTTATACAAAGATGAACACAAAGGCTTTCAACTCATGGAAAGTTTTAACTTGTTGAATCAATCACTGAAAATATATGAATGCACATATGCCTAATCAGTCAGACACAGCTGCAATTTGGAGGGGAAGGGAGATGGAATCTTTCAGCTAGTCATGTCATATAACTAAGAAAGAATACATGTGCTGTATACTGGCTGTACCTAATCAAATTTAAAATGTTGAGAGTTTAGATTTTTTTTTCTTTTTAAATTCTGAAGTTTAAATAATGGAGCATATTAATGAAGATATTTTTTCAATGAAATAAGAAAATTTAAAATGTGCACAGATGTCAGGTCTGTAAACCACTTAATATTTAAAATAATTGTTATTTTCCAGCATATTGAGAATCTTCATTATTAGCACACAAGAATGCATTACATTAAAGGTTATAGTGAAAGAATTTAATACATTGCTTAGACAGTATAACTTAACAACTACGTCTTGACCCGTAGACTTAATGAGATGATTGTATGTCTATGAGCATAAGGGTTTCAAGACCTGGTTTAAAACTCTGAAATGTGCTCTTAAAAATAAAAATAGGACATTAGAAGCAGAGTTATGCAATTAATATAAATTTTAAAAGACATAAAATGCATTTATTTGATGAATTTGCACTCAAAAATCTGGATTTTTTTGTTTTGTTAGTTTATTAATTTAGGAAGGAGAAGAAGAGTTATGTGGTGTTCCATGCTTACTCTTTTTTATACATGTCACTAAGCCTCTCTTGTTTGAAATTATTTATTAAGGGATAGTGGCATAGATGGAAATCTGATATGCAATACACTCAACCAGTTAAAGCGTATCACTGTGATGTTATGTTCCTCAAGTGTATTGTCTAGGTGGAAAGTGGGTTCTGTCTGCCACCTCAACAAAACTCAGGCAAAGATATTGTCAGCTATTAAAAACTACACTGAAACTGTTGTGGTAATTATCAGTAATTTACAATGCCTTTTTTCACTCTATTAATAACCTACTAGTGATACTATTTAGTGATACTATTTAGTGATACTATTTGCTACTTGAAAGAAAACTCAAGGATGTTGAAACTTAGAAATGCCTGCTGTAGGCATTCCTGAACTACATACTTTAAAAGGTTAGATAACAATATAGGAAAGTTTCCTTATCTAAAGATGTTTAATAATATGTTGCACTGGAAATTAAGTGACTGACTGTCCACAAAACTAGCATGCACTGGATGGCACTACAAATAGATTTATTCATACAATATTATGGGAAACTCTGATAGTTCACAGAGCCACATAACTTTAACATATGGAAGTATTCATATAAAATATGAAATGTATTTATTGCCTGTCCTCCAAAATCACACAATTTAATAATTTGTCTGAATTATAATACATAAGAACAAAATATAAAAATAAAACAATATACATGAAATAGATGAAAGAGAAAAGCTTAGAGTAAAATAGGAAGCTCTAAGTTTTCCTTGAATGACTTACGAGCTGTTTTCTTCCAAGCATTACACAGTACATGATTTCCCTGAACACATGTCTAATTGTAAGAGTCCAAAAAAAGCCTGATTCCATTTCTTTCAGCACAGATTTTATCAAATTTCCAAGTACTAATAAAGTTTTATATCAATATTTATAATGCTATGACATTTATAAGCTAGTTGTGTGTTTGTAAAAAACTACACTGATTTAAGGTTTACTAAGTACTATAGCTGTATGCAAAAAGACAACTGACATTTATCTGAGCAACTGAAATATGTTTTTGAAAGTATTCTCAGGAGGAAAGAAATATCTTCTTCCAAATAACATCATAATGAAGAGCTTAAAACCTTACTGCTCAGTTGAACACCTCTACAAATTAAAGTTGTAGACTTGACATTTTCAGCTGCTTACAGGGGCTGATACGCTTCCTGACATCTCCAAGAATTCTTAATAACTTCAAATTACATAAAATGCTCAGGATTATACCACTGAGTCACCAGATCTCTTTTATAACACTGTTATGAACTAAAGGACAACCTAGTGAAATAATTTTATTGGTTTACATAACCATGTAAAGCAGGAATAAAAAGTGAGTCCTAAAAAGGCTATGAAGTTGTTATGCTGGTTATCAAGAGGTCTGGAAGCCAAAAGATTAAATATTTTTATCAGACTGACAGGTTTACAGCCTTGAATGGCAGAAAAATCTAAAGCTTAATAAATTTCTAAAATGCTCATGCCTAAAAGTTCGAGCTAACTGTGTCCTCTGCTTCTATGTCAGTGTGGTATAGCTGATGGGAACACAAGCATGAAAGCAGCCTAATGATCAACTGACTGCACGATCCACCTTGACTTTAATAGTCATAAAGCACCTATTTTTAGTTGTCACACACCCATGACATGAGTAGATTATCATTCCCCCTTAGGTACCTTATCATTTCTTTATTTGGCTGCTTAAGCCCTATCAGGAAGGTGCCCAGGGCCAGCTTCTTTACCTAACATCACTGATATTGCTACAAAGCATAATGTCATATTACCATCTTATATTATCCTGACATAGC